>BLBF01000057.1:5959619-5975865 GCA_015471245.1 Laticauda colubrina
CTTCTTCTTCTTCTTCTTCTTCTTCTTCTTCTTCTTCTTCTTCTTCTCCTCCTCCTCCTCCTCCTCCTCCTCCTCCTCCTCCTCCTCCTCCTCCTCCTCCTTCCTCTTCCTCTTCTCCTTCTACTCCTCCTCATACTCCTACTCCTTCTCTCTCTCTATAAAATTGAAATACCACTCACGCATCGTCACAAAATCTCCAGAACCATAAAGTCTACAAACTTGAAATTCAGCATGTATGTTCCTCTTGGTTTCTAGGTGCTCACTAAGAAAGGATTTTTCCAAATGACCATCAGAGCCATTAATATTTTGTATAGTATTATTATTATTAACATGCTCTGATGCTAAGGAGTTCTACGAACCCTCCCCACCTGAAAAGAAATCTGTTCCAAATGCAAAACACAAGCAGAGGAGAGGAGGACAGTTGAGCTAAGACACGCCCAGGCTCCTTGCTGTCTCCTTGCTCACACAGCAAATACTGTTTCAGTTTCCAAACAGCCCTCAACTCTCACAAACTGACAGGACACTAGCCAAATGAATACCAATAGATGTAGGCAGAGGCAGAATTCCCCCCCCCCCCTTATTTTCCTCCCCAAAAACTAAGCCCGACCACATAGTTTCGTAGTGAAGCACGGGTACCTTGCTAGTATATATTTAGTGAGGCTAAATCTGATTTTGTGGTTTTGACTTTAAAAAGAAAAAAAGAAAGAAAGAAGAGAGAAGCTATGTTTATAAGAAACAAAAAATAGCAGCTTCCATTACTGTAATTAAACGGCGGCATTTAACCTATCAACGTGGCTGCATCGAGGCGAGAGATGAGCTGCGTTCTTCAGATGATCACTGCAATCCTCCAGGGGAATAAGAGCAGTTAAATAATTTGTTTGCGAGGTGCGAATTCTGTGACGGCTAAAAAGACGGGCGTCTATGTTGAGGGGTTGGCAGCGTGTGTGGGAGGGGGGGCAGAGAGAAGGTGTTTATTTAGAATACCCTGGAGTTTTGCCTCTTCTTCTTCTTCTTCTTCTTTTTTTTTTTTGCACCAGCCTCAGTACTATATACTTTGTTCCTGTTGTTCGGCAGGAACTCAGCTGTCTTGCATCAGAAAAGCCGGAAATGTAAGCGAGTAAAACAAAACCATCAAAAAGAACAGATGACGATCAGTTTCCTTTCATTGCGTTTTTAAAGCTCAGGACTCTTCGGGTTGTAAATACCGGCAGTCCTCAAGTTACAGCAGTTCATTTAGCAGCCAGAGTCACAACGGCGCTGAAAAAAAGTGACTTAACGACCGCTTTTCACACATTTGTGACCATGGGAGTATCCCTAGGATCACTGTGGCCAAAAATTCAGACGCTCAGCGATTGATTCAAACTTACAACGTGGTTTCCTTTGGCGACCTCCTCACAAGCAAAATCAGTGGGCGAGCCAGATTCACTTAACAACCAGGTCACTTCACAATCAGGTTGTCAAATCACCATTTGATTCACTTAACCATGGCAAGAAAAGTCGTAAAACAGGGGCAAAAGTCACTTAATTTTCTCACTTAACAGAAGTTTTGGGCTCAATTGTGGTCATAAATCGAGGACTACCTGCAGAATATTGCTCTACAAAAAAGCAGTGGGTGTTACTTAACAGAGGATTTTTGAGGCAAATAAGCAGAGAGAAAGGAGAGAGAGAGAGAGAGCATGTGTATATATGCTTTCGGCTTCCGACTTTCTAAACTGCTTCATTCAGTCAAAGTGGAAAGTTTTTGTCTTGTAAAGGACCAAACTGTTTGAGCTTGGAACTTGAGGTGTTTAAAAACAGGATTAGGTTTTCTGTAAAAAAAAATAAAATAGTCCAGCTAAAACATCATAAAGAGCTGTCTTTCTCCCATCTGAGACATCCTGAAAAAGGATGCAAGGTACAGACTAACAAACGTGGAAGGGATCCTGGAGGTCTTCTAGTCCAATCCCTTGCCTCAAGCAGGAGAGCTCTATACCATTCCAGGCCAATGTTTTCATCCTGGCCCAGCTGAGTTTCTGCACTCCATAGATGTCATATTTAAGATTTGCCTATTCACATAAATTCACATAAATTTGTGAAATTCCGGGCCTTATATCTTATTCACTTATCATTATAGAAAGGGTAGGGTATGAGCATCACAGGTTTTTGCTTGCACACCTCTTCCCTTCTTCTTTTTTACCTCCTGCTCTCTGTTCTTTGGAGCTACAGGCCTTGCAAGAAATGGTAGATTTGTATTCCAAATACTTGTCAAAAATTGTAAGTAAAAAGCTTTCAAGGCTGTGTGAATTTGACCCAAGCCTATAGATTTGATGCACCATGTTAAAAAGAAAATGTTTTGAACTTCTGTGTCTGAAATTTCCATCTGCAAGAGGTTGAAAAGGTAGGGGGGCCGTCAGACCTGCCCAATCCAAAAACTTGGTATTATTTGCCAATCATAAGTGGCAATGGCGAAATCTTTTGTGTCAAGGGAAGATACTGAGACAAGGACATTGGAATTATGCTGCCCTTGATAGATCTTGGAGAAGGAGACACCAATTTCCAAGACAATCCCCATCTAAAGAGAACGTAATATTGAAATGCTTTTTTAAAAAAAACCTAAAATGGAGCCTAAATCTACTCATTTCTTGCCCTTTGGAACAGTCATCCAGGCTGCTCAATCTTCTTGTGAACAAACCCAACCCTGTCAATCATCAGGAAACTGAGTTAGTCAATCTCCTTTTGAACAGTCTTCAATATAAGTGGGCACAGCATCACGCCTGATACCAGCAGGCATCTTTGTTCCTGGGCTTCTAGAAGACTCATCAATCATCTTTTTGGTGTCATGATTTTTAAAAAGCCCCTTCTCCCAAACAGTGGCTTTTTAGCCCATGCCAAGGTCCCTCTCCCCCTTTTTTTCCCTTTGGGATGGGGATGGAGAGAATAATACCATTAACAATCCCCCAAAGACTTGTGGCTGTTGTGCCAAGCTCAGCCCTGGAGAATCGGACTGGCGGTGCCCACATTCAGCGCGAATCCTGCGAGGCCTATGATGAAACCTTTGCTCAGACTTTACTACTCAAACACAGTGTGTTTGCTTCTCTTTTTAGCTTCCCACCCCCTTGTGGCTCGGGAGGGAGGACGATGGGCTGGGAAGTCGAGCTCAGAGTCGATTCTACTCTGTGAATCTACTAAATATATATCAGATGATAGCCTCCCTTTGTTTAAACAGCCTTTTCCTTCAAGAGAAATGTTGGCACTTCACATTTTCTCAGTTTTGATCCCAATTGTTGTCTTCCTCATTCCTGCAAAATGCAGGAGAGGAAATAACAACAACAAGAACAACAACAACAAGAACAACAACAATAATAATAATATAAAGAAGGAAGAAGAGGGAGGAAGAGGAGGAAGAAGAAGAAGAGGAAGAAGAAGAAGAGGAGAAGGAGGAGGAGGAGGAGGGCAGCAACCTGTATCCACCATCAACGCCAGTCAATGATATTTGTGATACAATTTTAAATATTCAGTTGACTGAGTTTCATTTTTAATGAATAAAAGAGATAACAACAACAATAATAATCATAATGCTTCTTTGATCTTCCCATAGTAGCTGTATTTGCCCCCTGAACAGGGCTAGTCTTTTGCCATCCAGTTGCCAAGGGCATTTCTTCCCCTTTCTAGATGCTAATATGTTCACCCAGAAATGCCCAATCTCTGGGGCTGGAAAAAGGGGCTCCCAGAGACACAGCCTGGATCTGACAAGGCTCCTCTCTTCCTCCCTCTCACAAGTGGCTCATTTCCAACACCCCAAGGATTCTCTTTGCATCCAGCTTATTGGGGGGGGGGGGAGGTAGAATCTGACCTCCCCCAACAAGCAGGAACCGCAACTCCTTCACCTTTTAAAGCACCAACGAAATATATTATTTTGCACCGGGCTTGTAATGCTGTGATTTATGCCATGTTACGGTTTGTGATATCCCAATGTCCTTTTGCCTTTGTGTTGAGGGTTTTTTTTTTTTTCTCCTCCCCTCCTCTCCTTGCTTCCCTCTCCCCATCCCTCTCCCCTCCCTTGCTACATTTAATGTAATTGAGGCGAGTGTGCTCTTAGGGCACAGCCAGAGAGATGGACATTATACAAGAAGTGCCATCTGCACTCCTGTTTCCCTCACTGCCTTTTCTGAAAATGCTTTTTTTTTTTTTGGAGGGGGGGGGTGTCCTCGGTGCTCTCTGAGCTTGGTTTGTTTTCTTGCCGACGTTTCGTGACCCAAACTAGCTAACGTCATCAGTGCTAGTAGTATAATCTGGTTTGGGTAACAAAATGCCTGCAAGAAAGCAGCCAAGCTCAGAGAGCACCAGGGACCCTAAATTTCCATCATGAGCTGCAAACATTCCCTTTTATTGATGTGGGGTTTTTTTTCCTTAAAAAAACAACAATAAATTTACCCTCTCGTTTGTTTGTTTTTTCCTTTTGTTACAGTGGCTCTGTAATCTAGAAAATTAAAATAACAGTTTGTGACACACACGTACACATATCCTGCCTTCCTTCCCAGTATGTGAGGTTCATTTCTTCCAATGGACGAATTGCTTGTCGCCACTCTGATAACCCGTGTGCGAATGCTTTCTCATTGGCTCCTTTCACTCCCAAAAAAGGCTTAGCAGGTATAGGATTATTTTGGGGGGAAGGGGTTCAAATGCTGACCTGGTTAGTAATATAGTCTTAATAGTTTGTGCTTCGTGCCTTGTGGTTCTGCCAAACGACAAAATGGATCAATTTAGTCAAAAACGCAGCAGTTCTATTGATTTAACCTTTTTTTTTTTTTTTTTTTTGCAACCAGGCTCCAAAATGTGGCATGAGGCCATCAATGACCTGTTCCCCATATCTTTCAGGTGCATTCAATGGAGGGATAATTCAGAAGTTCTTTGCATTTTTTTTTCCTCTTCAGTTTCCCTCCAGCTATAAATCAAACAAAGGGACTCCCGAGTTGTGCTGCTGCTAGCAGCCACATTTTCACTCCTCCAATAACTAAATTTTAAATGCTGATTGTTGGAGAACTCTTAATTAAGACTTTGTTTCCGCAGCTTTTGCTCGGGGGCATCTGTGCAAAAGCAACAGAGGGAGGGTTCTTGGGGGGGGGGGGAGGTGGAAGAAAGCAGGATCAAATATTTTAAAGTCAGTTCCAGGATGAACTGGATGTTTTCAATTGAGCCATGAACTGGTTACCCTCTGCAGAAGGGATGCGTTTCCTGAAAAGTTGGGTTCCCTTTCATGGTCCCTTTTTAAAAAAAAAAATAAAAAAATGCTTTTAATTAAAGATCGCCAGTGAACAATTACATTCCAGGAGAGCAAAATAAGGTTGATTGGAGAGGGGTGGGTAGGCAAAGCAAAAGGGTGTTGGGGGGTATGTGTGGAAGAGGGTCACCCAACCCATAAACAAGGTGATATATAATATTTTTTTTTCATTCTCCTTTTAAATAAATACCGATCAGCTTTATGTTCAGAGACAATAGGAGCCGTTGGCTTAAATTTGCAGTTTACTGTATTTATGGCCGTAATATCAAGGTGCTGGCGTCGTAATTTCATGCCCCAATGAGAAGCGCAAGGTCGGAGCGAATGCTTCCATCGGCATCCTGCTAACACACTAACTCATAAACAAGATCCGCTTGGATCAGGTGGCACGGAATAATACAGGCTAATGAAATACAGCACAGCTTTCCATTACTGTTAGTTTTTACAGTGTCGTCATTACGTGTAATTTATGTTTAAAAAATTCAATTTTATACAAGGCTCTGGGAAATAGGGGTCTCGGGGTCACCCGGCGACTTTTAATAGTTGCGAGGTTGGGGTTGCAGGAGAAGGTGGCACCAGCGCCCGGCTGGGGTGGAGGCGGGGGGGGGGGAGAGAGAGAAAGAGAAAGATATGCTCCCAGTGCCCGTCTTCCTCACCCCAAATAAATGCTAATTTATTTATTTATCCTCTTCAAAATAACAACAGCTCCCCACCCCAAGCCAAGGTCCTTCTCTTTGCCCCCCTCTCCAAATTCCACCTTCTTTCTTTTCCTTTTAAGCCCTCTCGCCTGGGTCTTTCTGGGGGGACTGGCTCACTGGTTTTATTTGTTTGTGGCCCTTTTCTAGCATGCCCTTCTTCTAGGACAAGGGGAGGGGCTGCATTTTTGAAAGCCAAGGGTCCTTTTCTTCAGGTGTCCATGATTTGGTTCCGTCTAACTACGGCAAAGGGGATATTTGACGGTCTCTTCACCCCTAGACATTGGCTTTTTGGCTTCCTTGGATTACATACTTTGAAAACTCGGCCAGCATGAGAGGTTTCCTGCCAGGATGTGCAATGCCAAACCCAGGCAAAATCTTTTAGTCCTTCCCTACTTCTCTTCTTGGCTGTATTAGCCCAGTCGTTTTTTAATTGAATTTTGCACGTTCCTCTGTTTGCTTGCTTATTTATTTACTAGCTCAACACCCATGCTTCATGATGAAATTATCTGGTGGGGCTTAGTTTTTGGGGAGGAAAATAAAGTAAAAAAAAAAAAATCTGCCTCTGCTTACCAGCATCCATCAGTATTCATCTGGCTAGCGTCCTGTCAGGGTGTGAGAGAGTTGAGGGCTGTTTGGAAACTAAAAGAGTATTTGCTGGGTGAGCAAGAAGGAGACAGCAAGGAGCTTGGGCATGGCTTGGCTCAACTGTTCTGTACTGAAGCTGCTTGGTGGTGTGAAACTGAAACTCCTCTGCTTGTGTTTTGCATTTGGAACAGGTTTCTTTTCAGGTGGGAAGGAGGAGTAGACCTCCTTAGCATCAGAGCATGTTAATAATAATAATATAGGAAATACTAATGCTCTGATGGTCATTTTGAAAAATCATTTCTTAGTGAGGACATGTATGTATGTATGTATGTGTTTATGTGTGTGTGTGTGTGTGTGTGTGTATAGATAGAGATATAGAGATAGAATCTCTTTTCTTTATAGACAGAGCAGAGAAGAGCACCATGCGTACTGCTGTGATTTAATAATGTGGTAAAGAATTGGGCAGAATCCAAAATGGGGGTAAAAATTGCCCAATTAATTATCAGTTTGCATGGAAACGGCTGCAATCCACCTGTTAAGGTCTTCTCCAAGTTGGCAGTGGCCAGTAGAGATCCCTATTCCTATCCTAACAAGGTCTGGTGGAGCAGAGACCACCAGGCAATCCAGAAATGTAGACCAGCACTGGGAAAAATCAAACAGAAAGGAACAGGAAGAGTTTTCCTTACCTCTGCCCATCCGTATAGCCTCTGGGACTCGATCTTGACTGGAGGCCACCTCCTTTTAATTTACACAAAAACCAAGGCCTGAAGAGAAGAGGACCAAAAAAAAAAAAATGCAAATCAAGAATTGATCCAAAACTCCCACAAACATTAGTCCATTAGAGGTGCGAAGCTGACATCCCCAAGATCATAAGCATCCCACAAAAGCCTTGACTGTACCCCCTTGTTAAATCACAGCTTTTAATTGACAAAGGGTAGTGCGAGTGGCCTAGAGGTGGTGCTCTCCCCTCACAATCCGGAGGCTGTGAGTTCGATCCTAGAGGCAGCTATTTCTCTCTCTCTCTCTGGGTACAAATAGAGTATATTTGCTGAACAAAACTCCACATTGGTGACAGGAAGGGCATCTGGCCATTAAAACACTCTGCTAGCTCCATTCAGTGGCCCAGACTCCATCCACCACCCCGGGCAAGGGATTCTGGGGATCCTTAAATGATGATGAGAAAGGGGATTATGCGTAAAAAGGAACTCTTTCAACCATGTTTTATTCCAGGGTCAATGAAAAGAAATCCAGTTTAGTTTTAAATCTGGCCACTGCTCTCGACGTAGTTTTTGGAACACGAGCCGCCCATTCATTGCTCAAGTGCAAGGCTGTTACATACAGAAGCATGCATGCATACACACAGACACACACACACACACACTCCAAAATGCTATCCAATCTGTGTGCTCCAATTTCATGTGTCCTAAATACAAGATCCCAACTACTCTTTCAGTTGTCCTTCTTCCCAAGGGTAGAGGGCGTGTCATGTTGATATGGGAAGGTCAAGATGGCAGCAAAGGCAGCCCTTTCTTCCAGAGACAGCCATCCCTAGTGGGGGAGATCCTGGTCTCGGTTTGGGAACAGGCCCTGTCTTCCCAGAGAAAGGTCTTCAGTGCTTCTTGTGCACAAGCCTGAGCCACAACTCTTAAACATCTTTATTAATCGGCCCTGAAATGGTAAAAGCTCCATGATGTGTGTGTGAGTGTGTGTGTTTAAATGGTTTTAAAACAAACAAACGAAAAAAATAAGCCAGGGAATTGGAACTTTTAAGAAAACAAACCGAGGGGGTTGCTTGCTAAAGAACCCGGAGGTGACGTGGTGTTCCAGGATGCCCCTTAGGCAGGCCTGAAAGTACACAACAGGAGCCGAATCGGTGCCAAACAGGAATTGGTGAGAAGTTTGCTGACGGCTCTTGAAAAGCACCTGAGTGGGAGAGACAGTGAGTGACAGACCGTTGTTTTTTCAAACATACATATTCCCATTCCAGTGAGATTCGTCTGCAGAGAGTCAGACTGGCACCAGCCAGCCAGGCATCAAAGCCAGGAAAAGAATTGAGTTGGTTGTTTGTCTGAATGGCAAGGTGCTTGATGGAATCTGGAGTTCTACGTTGCTTCTCTTCTTGATATTTTTCATGTGCTTGATGGAGTCTGGTCCATTTTGCAATATATTATATTATTGCAAATGGACCAGACTCCATCAAGCACCTGAAAAATATCAAGAAGAGAAGCAACTTAGAACCGAGGAGAAATTTCCTGACAGTAAGAACAATTAATCTGTGGGGAAAAAAAACTTGCCTCCAAAGGTTGTGAATGCTTCAACACTGGAAGTTTTTAAAAAGCTGTTAGATAACTATTTGTCTGAAGAGGTATAGGGTTTCCTGCCTAAGCAGGGGGTTGAACTAGAAGACCTCCAAGGTCCCTTCCAGCTCTGTTATTCTTTATTCTAAAACTTAATTGAAAAGAAGGACCAGGGGTGGCGTGATAGCAGTGTCCCAATGTCTCAGGGGCTGCCCCAAAGAAGAGGGAGTCAAGCTATTCTCCAGGGCACAGAAGGCAGGACAAGAAGCAATGGGTGGAAACTAAAGAGAGAAGCAACCTGAAAGAAGGAATTTCCAGGCAGTGAGAACAATCAGTGGGAAAAAAACTTCCCTCCAGAAATTGTGAATGCTCCAACACTGGAAGTTTTTAAGAGGAGTCTGGACAACCATTTGTCTGAAGTGGTGTAAGGTATCCTGCCTAAATAGGGGGTTGGACTAGAAGACCTCTAAGGTCCCTTCCAACTCTGTTATTCTGTTCTGTTGTACTTTGGGCTCCTTTTTTTTTTTTTTTTTTTTGTATGTGTCCTAAAGCTTTTCCCAGCTCTTCTGCTTTCTGGTGACTGCCTTTTATGAAACTCTCATTTATGTCATTCCCAGGGCAGCTGTGGTTTAAAGGAAGCAGTCTGGTGGGGGCAGCAAACTTCTCGAAAGACAGCCAGGCTGCTCGGCTCCAGCCTCCTTTATGCAAATGGCGCGTGCACAAGCAGCCACCTCTGCGGTGGGGAAAAAAATAAATAAATATTTTCAAGGTGTTGGGAGAGCAAAAGCCATTTTGTCCATCACCTGGCATCTTGCGAGAAGAAAAGATAGATGGATGGAGAGATTGAGCAGGGAGGGGTCGGAGGTTGGGTGGGGTGGAAATCACGTCCTGTTTTCCTCTCATCTTTCTCCCCGACTCAGTCCTGGTGGTTATATTATTCCTTGTAGATAGCAATCAACTGGAAGGAAGTGTGTGTCTAATTTGCATGAGATTATTTAAAAACAAAAAAAAAAGAAAGAAAGAAAAAAGTCTGCATTAGTCAAGGGGTGATGGTAAACAACGCAGAGAAAAAGGCTTCTTGTGAGAGAGCTTTTCAAGGCCAAAATTGGCAGCTTTTCTGTATTGTTCCTTTTAACCTTTGGCAGAAGGGGGGGGGGAATTGAGGTCTTCTGCAAGAGATGGAAGGGGGGGCTTCAGAGGGAGAGGATGAGACAGAAGGGAGAAAGTCAAAGCTCGTTGGGAATTTATTTATTTATTTATTTGATTTGTCAGTCGCTTACAGGATAATAGGTATAAGCATAAGCATGGACTGCAAATTAACATTATCAACAGTGTACAAAGGAAATATTATCAAGATGTTTTATAGATGGCATTTAACACCAATGAGATTGGCCAGGAGACACCCGAATATGAACCCACAGTGCTGGAAATGTAAGCTCATAGATGGCACATACTACCATATGTGATGGCAATGCCCCAAGGCCAAAAAGTACTGGGAAAAAAGTGAGGAGATGGGTAAGAGAAATCACAGGGTACAACATTGAATTCAGCTTCTTACTGGGGATGATTAAAGGAAATCTGGAGAAATCTACCCAATACATTGTTCAACACCTCATAACAGTGGCAAGAATTGCCTATGCACAAAGCTGGAAAGTAAATGACACACCTTCTGAAACCATGGTAATCAGTAAAATACTTGATTTGTGCCGAGATGGACAGGCTTATGAGAAAGCTACAAGGCAAAGAGGAGTCGGAGTTTTGTGAAGGTTGGGAAATGTTACATATATATGGTTAGAAAAAAGAAAGATTTGATAGGAAATAGAATTGTAAATAAAATGTAACGCTTGACACAGAACTGTTAAATGTAAAAACATGTGTATTTTGAAAATAAATAAATGTAAAAAAATTTTTTAAAAAGCATAAACATGAGTAAAAATACAAGAAATAGGTACGAATCAATGGGGACAATATAACAGCGACAGTAGGTGTGATGCTGCACTTATGCACGCCCCTTACAGACCTCTTAGGAATGGGGTGAGGTCAATGGTGGATAGTTTAAGGTTAAAGTTTGGGGGGGGGGGGTTGTTGAGGATGGAACAACAGAGTCAGGTAGTGCATTCCACACGTTGACCACTCTGTTGCTAAAGTCGTACTTCCTGCAATCAAATTGGGAGTTTTCTCAACAGCAGGGTATAAAAAGTGAGTTCTGTTGCAGGACCCAAAATTGGACTCCTCTGTCCTTTTTGCTGGAGGACACCGGATTGGTAAAAGCGATGTAGGCTTCGGACTCCACCGGATTCTTCTTCTTCAGACATTTACAGAATGTGTTGTTTGCTTGGTGCATCAACAGGAGAGAAGGACACAGGTGTCAGCGTTCCAACTAACCAACTCCAACCCAATAAACTCTGAGACAAGCATTTTCTCAACATTCCATTTTATTAGAGTTGTCACATTGACACATCTGGGAAAACCCAAATCTGAGAGTTCTGGGTTTTCCCTTCCCAAAGGAGAAATCAAAGATCCATCCCCTGCACCCACCAGTCCATCACATGGCCCAATCAAACTGTTGTGCCAACTGGAGACATTCCCCCCAGTCACCCCATTCTAGGTGCAGGGCAACATGTCCTTGACTCTCTGAGAAAGGAATGTTGTTGAGTCTAATCTTCCACCTCTACAAAATCCCCCCTCCCAAATTCCCAGGCGCTGAATGTGGGAGCCTCAAAGCTTCCAAGTAAAATATGGCGTCCAAGGCATAGGTAGTTCTCGACTTAAAACCACAGTTGTGCCCAAAATTTACACTGCTAAGTGAGACAGTTGTTAAGTGAGTTTTGCCCCATTTTATGCCCTTTCTTGCCGTTGTGATTAAGTGAATCACCGCAGCTGTTAAGCTAGCAACACGTTTGATAAATGAATCTGGTGTGCCTATTGCTTGTCAGAAGGTCACAAAAGGAGATCCCTGTGACCATAAATACACGCTAAGCATCCAAATTTTGATCACGCAATCAAAGATGTAAGCGTAGAAAATGATCATAGGTCACTTTTTGGGTGCCCATTGTATCTTCAAACAGTCACTAAAGGAATAGTTGTAAGCTGAGGACCACCCGTAGAGAAAAGAAAGATTCAGCAGGGAGCACAAAACAGTATTTGGAGAGTTAAAAAAAGCACACAGCTGCTCTTATCTAGCCTTTGGTTGCCCTGAATGGTGATCCAGATGTTTTTCAGAAAAAAAAAAAATCTGTGAGTGGTTTGTGAACATGATACCTCTACTCAGCTACAAGTAAGGAATATCCCTCACTTGCCTCAGGGAGGTTTGATTGGTACAAACCATAGTTTTCTCATAATCTGGTGCCCATAGGTGTTCTGCCCATAACTCCATACGTTCCTGTGATTGATAGATAGATAGATAGATAGATAGATAGATAGATAGAAAGATAGATAGATAGATAGATAGATAGATAGATAGATAGATAGATAGATAGATAGATAGATAGATAAGATAGACAGACAGACAGACAGACAGACAGACGAAAAAGAAGAAAAGTGATAGATAATCTATCATTTTTTCTCTTATCTATCTACCATTTAGATAGATATGTTGCAGAAAAATGATAGACAGACAGACAGGAGAATATCATTCAATATATATTTGTTTTCTGAAGTTTTCTTGGGTATTTATATGTATGGTAATCAACTTTGGGTATTTTCCCACATCATTATAGTTGTGCTTTTAAATTTGTAGCAACATTTCGGCAGAATCTCATCTGCCATCATCAGGCTTCAGTATTGTGTTCGTCTGTGCGTCAGACTTTCACAGCTGTTTCTGTTTTAAATTTGGTGCTGGCCTACTGCTGTGCCAGAATGGTTTTTTCTTCATCCTGATCAAATGAAGAAATCAGGATGCTACCCAAACAAAGCTGAATACCATATATATATATATATATATAATTTGTTATCTTAGGCTTTCGTGGGTACTTACATGTGTGCTGTTTATATATATATATATATATATATATATATATATGTATATGTATATGTATATGTGTGTACGCGCACACGCACACACATACAGAGACAGAGACAGAGAGGATACATGGATACATAGATTTTAAGAGAATCCCCAATAAAAGCCACAGTGTTCTGACTAATCCCATTGTTGCCAGTTAATATGACCAGATTAATGTACAGAAATAAAGATTTATCTCTTGATCCTCTCTGAACAGGATGTGAATTGAGCTAGGAGGAGGGATGACGAACAATGAATATTTTTTTTTCTGATTTTCCAGTTTGGGAGATCTCGGGAGCAAAGGATCTCTCTGTGGTTTGTTGAGCAATCTTTAATGATAATATTTATTACAAATGCTTTTTCTGAATGGGAAGTGGGCTTTTGGTTGGGAACTTTTTAATTATTCCATCTTTATGATGGGCTTTGTGATGAGGGAATTGCAAATAAATAAAACCGAAATGGCTTCTTAGTAACAATGAGCAGATTCTTTCCCTCTTCATGACAGGTGGAAGACCTGGGTCCAATAAACAGCCTTTCCTATCTCAACATCTCCTCTCCAGACAGGTTGGGACTAAAAATACCATAGTGCCTGGCCAGTCAGCAATAGAAAACAGTTACATTTAACTACTTAACCCCTTATGTCCAGTTGGCAAAGTCCTCCCAGTTGCTTTAAGTGCAAGGAAAATGATGAATGTATAGTCTTGAAACTGTGGAAGTCTAACATGTTGAGTCTATTTTGTTTCCCGCAACATCTCATTAAAGCAGCTGTATCTGGAAGATAAAAATGGCTGCTTTAATGAGCCACGGAAGATTTGTGTCTATAGTCCTATTCCTTCTGAAGCGCTTCCTCCAAATCATATCTGAAGCATCACGGGAAGGATGCTGAATCTTGAAAGGGATGAATATATGTGGAAATGTGGGTTAGCTTTTAAGGGCTGGGATTAAAGCTTGCACATGCCGATGGTAATCCTGTTTATGCTTAATTTTCATGAGGAATCTGTTTTTTGGCTTTTTCAAGTTCCCCTGCCACCTCATGAACCTAAGAAGGCAATTCTACGTGCGAACCCAGGAATTGCTGGAACTAGTTTGTTCATCTTAACTAACTTGGTTAACTTGCTGTTTTGGCCAACCCTCTTAATTTTCATTGCCGAGTTTCCAACCTAACCTGGGATCCAGTTTTTGTTCCCCCAACTCTGCTTGTATTTTATTTTTGCAGTTTTTCTTTCATTGCCATGTTTCCCTGTAACCGATGGTGAGGGACTTTCGTGCGCAAGACAAATAAACCACATTTATCTTTTCATTTGTAATGTGTGTCTTCGCCTTTTTCTTTTTTTAAACAAGCCCAGCTGTAGGACTTCCTTTACATGTGCTAGTCAGCAGCTGGTGTCCTTACTTTCTTTCCCCCCTTCTCTCTTTCTTGTTGGCCAAATATTTCCCAGATGTTCTGACTGTAGCAGATAGGGAGATGTCCCGGGCATTCCCCCCCCCCCCAAATCCGTCTTGTCAAGATGACTTCCCCAAGCACAGAATGACCCAAGTGAGAGCTTTCCAAACCGTGACACGTCAATCTAATCTCTGAAACTTTTGAGGCCCAGTTTCCTCTGGTCTGTTTCAGTTTTATTCTTCAGGGCTCTGTGTCCCAGTTGTTTCTAATCATAGCCAGACCTGTTTTCCCATTTGCCTTTTTATTTCGGCATTTGTCATAAAATGAAGCAAATTATTCCCATCTCCAGAAACAATCTAGACTAATTAGTCGTCTAACCCAATAATTAGCTTTTTGTTTCCCTATTTTCCTACATTATTGTTAGTTTTCTCCCCACTCTCAAGTTGTTGTTGGGTTTTTCCCCACCCCATTACAGATTAAAATGAGCCACATTTGCAGTTGATGGTGCATATTTTTCTCTCCCATTTGTTTATATTTTTTTCCAAGAGTAAGAATGGGGGGAAACGCAATAGAAAAACTACTTCAAAAGCAACCATTAAAGGCAAAGATAAATTAAGGAAATTGCCACATTCGGAAAGTGGCAGTGAAGACTAATATGCCAATCGCTTAAGGTTAAATTGCAGCAGTGTGAAAGATTATATGTTTGCTCATCCTGTCCCTGCGAATTCAAAATTCAGGGGTAGCACTTGTTTCCTGAAATAGTTTGCTAAGGTTTCCAGGAAATTTTTCTAGGGATTTTCATAGCGAAGGTGACTCAAATGGTGAAGAGAACAGAACTGAACTCTGACAAGGGAATCAGGTATATTTAGCTTAGAGGAGAGAAGGTAGAGTAGATACATGAAAGATGCCCAGCTATAAATTGGACCAAGTTTTGGCCGTGATGTACAACATTACTTACACTGTGGCTCAAAACCCTCTAAAAAGGAACAAGTGAATTCTTTGGTTTCATTTGTGTTTGCGTTGAACTCACAAATGCTTCATGACAATTGCTTCCCGGTCAGCTGTTTAATTCATGACAATTGCTTCCCAGTCAGCCATTTAATAATTTCCCTATTCTGTCCCATGAACAGTTCAGTCAAACATTTTGGAAGCCTCTGGCAACCGTTCTTCCAGCTCTCATGGAGAGAGAGTCCCATATTCTTGTGACATCTCTGACATCTAGACAGTAGAAATACCACCAGATCCAGTCTGAGTTGGTTACCAGGACTAGTCTTCTAAGCTTTCTAAAACTAAATCTTTGATCCCAGTGACCATCACAGATTGGATGCTGCAACATTATCTTGGGATACATATATTTGCCTTCATTCATGAGTAGAAAGAAGAAATTTTGTCATTTGAGGGTGAGGATTTTTATTTATATATGAGGATCTTTAGATAGATAGATGGATGGATGGATGGATGGATGGATGGATGGATGGATAGATAGATAGATAGATAGATAGATAGATAGATAGATAGATAGATAGGCAGGCGGGCAGGCAGGGAGAAAGATGAGAAGGAAGGAGGGAGAAAGAGAGAGATAGAGATGATATGTGGACAATACAAAATCGGAGATAAAATATTAAATGAATATAAAACCAGAATAAAATCACCCTATAATGGAGCCATGGAATTGCAATGAGATAAATGTTATAATTCAGGTTTCTGATGAAGCTAACCATGATCTAACTGCTTTTGGTGTGGCTGCAATAAGATCATCCCAAGTGCCTTGAAATTTTCTGAGAAGACATACTTGGCCTAAGGATAAGGATGATGGATGGTTTCGCCTCCCCCTTAAAAAAATGGGATTGGGGTGCTAAGTCTCTGAATAGGAAGCTTAATTTCAGTCCTTGTGAGCAGATTCAGTCACAGTTCCGTGTAGCATCAACCTCTCAAGTTACCTCTTCCCACTATTTCAAAATGAACTGTGATTAATTATCTATCTATCTATCTATCTATCTATCTATCTATCTATCTATCTAT
>BLBF01000057.1:5975875-5995272 GCA_015471245.1 Laticauda colubrina
TATCTATCTATCTATCTATCTATCTATCTATCTATCTATCTATCTATCTATCTATCTATCTATCTATCTATGGTGCAGGTATATATTTATGTATGTAGCATGTATATATGTGGGTTGTGTATGTGTTTGGGTAAATATACACTTCCTTTTGAGAGCAGGCAACAGTTTCATTTTTAACGTGGGCCAGTGTGCTCGCAGTAAAAAAAATGGCAATTGAGTTATCTTACCTTGTGTACATTAGTAAATAATTTTCAGGAATCAGATAAGTTTTCTACAAACTTTTTCCTTTCCTTCTACTCCCAGGTCTCACTGATGAAGAAATAGATCTGGCCTTCCAGCAGTCGGGCATCCTGAAAGAGGAAGCTCAGCCCTACAATCTCCCCCCACAATTGGTGCCAATTCCGTCCACACAGCTTGCATCATACAGTAAGTAGCCTGCCAGAAGCCATCCAGCTCCTTTATTTCTGGGTATTATTTCGCCTTCTGATTTTGTCTGAAGGGCTAAACCAAGCCTATTTGTCTTCTGGTTGAAGGGAGAGTCTAAATATTTTCCCAGCAATCCCAAAATACCTTCTTCCTCTCCCTTTCTCCAAAGTTGGAATTCCTTCTGATTTCCCTGTTCCAGGCAGAATGCTAGGAAGAGGCTTAGAGAGAAATGTCCTTACCACTCATTAGCCCCAATAAAGACATTGTGAAATGAGCTATAACTTCGTCCCCCTGCTGTAGCTTGGCTGTTGTCCGTGCTTGGGGAGCCAAGGAAGGAAATTAATTTAATTGTGTGCAGCAACTCAGACACGCGGTAAAGTTTACTCCCCTTTGAATCCGAAAAGTCATTCAGTCTTCTTACAATGGAGTTTATCCAAAAGCAGGGAAAGGTGGTGGGAACACACTTTTACTTCACAATATGGTTGTAGTGCCACGATGACACCATCAGCGACAATGCTATTGGACAAATCCTCCCAACTGCCTGCATGTAGAAGGACAGAATGTCAGTGGAAACAGCTGGCTGAAAATGGCAGGCAGTCCTCAATTTACAACCCACCATTTTGGATGGCATTTGTTAAGTGAGTCTTGCCCCATTTTAAGACCTTCCTTGCCCCAGTTGTTAACTGAATCACTGCAGTTGATAAGCTAGTCATCTGATTGTTAAGTGAATATTGCTTCCCCCTTGATTTTGCTTGTCAGAAGGTCACAGAAAGGGACATAACAATGGTCATAAGTATGGAGCAGTTGCCAAGTGTCTGAACGTTGATTGTGTGACCACCGGTATGCTTCAAAGGTCATAACTGCAAAAAATGGTCACAAGTCACCAATGCCGTTGTAACTTTGAACAGTCACTAAACAAACAATTTTAAGGCAGGGTGTCAGGATTCCGGCAATTACTCCCATTTAAATCATGAGTCTCGAGCCAAACTTCCAAAACTTCAAAATGATTTATTAGAAGTAAACATGTCCAGCACTGCCTGGGTGTAGCCGACTCTAAGACATACCATTCATTGTCACCCTTGACCTTGGTTTTCTCCCCACCCCTCTGGTGTATTGTAATTCATATTCTCCAATGGGACACCTTCATAGCCAAGAGTCATCAGTCACCTAGTTTGAAAACATTTATGGAATGCACTTTTGGTTTCCGAGCTGCCGCACTGCTTCCCCCTCCCTTTCTGTTGACAACTCTAAAAAGACCATAGAAATATTTTATGAGTTGTTGACACAGGGACTACTTGCACAACAGATTTTTACACACTGGAATTTCTTGTGACTTCTTAAAACCATCACAATTCACTCCAAAGGAAAGGTGCACCTTTGAATGGAAGAAAAGATTCTTTAAAAAGTAAAACATTTCCAAGAACATTTCCTGTCATAGATTTAAGACTCAAATGCTCCCCTGCTTTTTAGGACCAGAAAGGATGATGGGTTGCAGTGTGAAAAGTCTGGCAGCTACAAGTGACTTGTTGCTTCTTCCTATAAAATGACACGGTGGCTCAGTGGCTAAGACGCTGAGCTTATCGAGCAGAAAGGTCGGCAGTTTGGCGGTTTGAATCCTTAGCGCCGCAAAACGGAGCGAGCTCCCATTACTTGTCCCAGCTTCTGCCAACCTAGCAGTTTGAAAGCATGTAAAAATGCAAGTAGAAAAACAGGGACCACCTTTAGTGGGAAGGGAACAGTGTTGCGTGTGCCTTTGGCATTTCGTCATGCTGGCTACATGACCATGGAGACGTCTTCGGACAGCGCTGGCTCTTCGGCTTTGTGACGGAGATGAGCACCGCCCCCTAGAACTAGAAAAGGCCTTTATAACCCCCTGCTCTCTTTGTGACCAGAGCAAACGCTGATTCACTAGCCACTCCAGCACACTCAGGGCGTGCAAAGATATGTGCGCCACCAGCGTGCAAAGCGAATTCTTCCCTCTTCACATCTGCCCTTTCTGTCAAGAGGTGTCAAAACTGTTTCTTTCAAAAAAAAAAAAAACCACCACCTTCAACTCCTTGATTTTGATTAATATAGAGAAACAAGACTTGGGCTGACTGATAATAAAACTGATAAATGACAAGCGAATTACTTGTAGCGGTAATTTATTACGTAAAATATCTTTTATTTGACATGCGATTAGTTGGAGGGAACATCACTCAACCTGATGAGTTTAAACAGGCTCCTAAAGTGAACCCCCTTACTTGGAGGGGGACGTAGGAAAGAAAGAGGAGGAGGCAAGGAGAAAAAAATCTGCTATCGACATTTATGAAATACTGTCATCCCAGTGTAAGGATGGCTTTAAGTATTGAAATGATTGATGGGTTTTATATGGTCTTTTCTCCCCCCATAACCCACTTCATTACATAGAAATTCTGGGGAGTTCCTTAGCCAAGGTGTGTGTAGAAAAGTGTTTGCATCTTCTAAGCCTTCTCAAGATGACCTGAATTTTTACGGTTTTCCTCGTGGCTGTTTCCCCGAAAGGTATTGCATCAAGTGTCTTTTGCAAATCATCTTTTTAAATCTCAAAAAGACAGGATAACAGAGTTGGAATGAACTTTGGAGGTCTTCTAGTCCAACCCCCTGCTTAGGCAGGATACCTTACACCATTTCAGACAAAGCGTTATCTTCTTAAAAACTTCCGGTGTTGGAGCATTTACAACTTCTAGAGGCAGGTTGTTCCACTGATTCATTGTGCTCACTGTGAGGAATTTTCTCCTTAGTTTCAGGTTGCTTCTTCAGTTTCTCTCAGTTTCCATCCGTTGTCCATCTTGTCCTGCCTTCAGGTGCTTTGGAGAATAGCTTGACCCCCTCCTCCTTGGGGCAGCCCCTTAAATATTGGAACACTGCTATCATGTGGTCCATCTCTTCACTAGACTAGACATACCCAGTTCTTGCAACCATTCTCCATATATTCAGCCTCCAGTCCCCTAATCATCTTTGTTGCTCTCCTCTTCACTCTTTCTAGAGTCTCCACATTTTTTTTTAGTGCAGTAGCTTGGCCCTATAAGCAGGCCTCAAATTGGTGACATTAAGGACGCCACTGTGCATGCATTATTATTTTGGAAAAAAGTTGGTCACCTGGGCACCTCTGACAGTATTCTGAGTTGCTGTTTGGATTAGGGTTTACCCCTCCCACCAATGCATTGATATTCATGGTTGAAACTGTGATGATCCAGAATGTAATACAAACATAACAAAATCCAAAACATAAATAAATGTCCTTTAATGCCTCCAACTTGGCCCCACTGTTCAATAATTCTCAGTTGGAGAGAATTTTGAAGACTATTTTTGAGAACATACTCAAAAATAGTCTTCAAAATAAAGCAATACAGTCCAAACTTAATGAGCAGATAGAGGTGAAATAAAACACCAAAACAAATTACAGTGAAGGAATTTCCACAACAGACCAGGTTAAGTAATTACCAAGTTCAAGGAGATAACAGGGCACAGTCTGTTGGAAGATAACTTCAGCCCAAAATAAAACATGCTTTTCTTCTGGCAATGCCGTGTTTTAACCGTCTCTCTGATATACTATTTTCCCCAGCTGCCACCAATGAGGGGGATCATGGCCGCTTCCTCTCTCGTAAGCCAAGTTGTTTCCTCCTCCGTTCCTCCCTGTGTCTCTTAGGATGCAGAGGGGATGGGCCTGGTTCTTCATCTGACTGCCCAGCTGACCTCTGCCTTCCCCAGCCTCCTCCACTACCTCCAGAGCCATACCTCCACTCTCTGTCTGCTGTTCCTCCTCTCCCTCAGAGTCTGACTCTAACAAGGGCATGACAGAAACTTCGGAAACATTGCTTTTACTCTTCAGTGTAGCTTTTCTTCCTAGCTTGGAAAGGAGGCCTTGCATTTCTAAGTGAACTGTTTTTCAAGGTTGGCGGCTCGAAGATGGCAACGCTGGCTGGGGAATCCTGGGAGGTGAAGTCCACCCCCCTCTTCGAGCTGCCAGCTATGAAAAACAAATTTTGTTTTGCCATTCAAATAAGCCTTTTTTAACTTTTTGGGGAACCCGAAAACCTGGTGACACCGAGTCAGATTTGCTTAGATGGGCACAAAAACCAGGCTCACCTCATACATTTTACCTCTATAAAAGTCTGCAGAAAGTGGCTTATATGGGCAGCCCCCAGCATCAGATCCAGGGCTACTGGTTTGATTTTCTCCTCCCACCCACCTTTGCAGCCAGGAAAGCAAATGGCAAAGTCTCTCTCCCCACCCCCATCCCCACCCTGCTTCAGTTAGTTTCTTCCCTTTCTCCTCGTCCTCTTTTATTTTTTGCCACCAGACAAAATTGTTTCACGCCTCCCGAAAAATGCGCAAAATGGCATTTCGACTCCTTCTCTTTATAGACTCTCTGAACTTTCTAAAAGATCATCCCCATCCCTTTTCATTAATAATGAAAACCAGGGGGCAATAAAATGTTCTTAGCAGGAACATGATGGGAACAGAGGGGGAGATGGAAGGGGTGAGAGGCCAGCGTGGGTGGGGCTATGCGGGGAATCCCACAGGTGTTTCGGGGGGGGGGGGCGTGTTTCTGGAGGTCAAAGCAGCAGAGATCGGGAAGGTGGAGTGGGGGAGCAATCTTTGCTGCAATTCAAATCCTAAATTATTGCCTGCATAAAGATGTCAAACTTCTGTGACGGTCAGGAGTGACCCCCCTTCGCTTGACCCGGATTGAGGTAGATGTTAGCAATCAAAGACAGGGATGGGAATACAGGTAACCCTCGACTTACAACCGGGGTGGGCTGCTGGAGGTTTGCAGGGGTTCAGTAGAGCCCCTAGCTAAGATTCTGCGCAGTTCAGAGAACCCCCAAATCCCACTCTTGGCTGGCCCCACCCACCCCTCCCCTCCCAGGAGTCCCCACGTGGCCCGTTTTGGATGGAGGTAAGTGTAGGGTACGCGTGGAGGCTTGGGGAGGGTAAAAAACGGGCCTCCCAGAAGTTTGGGAAGGCAGGAAACAGGTTCTGGCTTCCAGAGAGCCGCCGGAACCCGGGAAGCCCCAGAGCCTTGGGGAGGGCAAAAATGTCCCCCCCCGTGATGCAGGAGGCTGACTATGTCCCACCCACCCAGCAACCAGGCAGAGAACCCGTTGCTAAAATTTTTGAAGCCCACTCGTGCTTACAACTATAAAGGAGTTCCAAATTCCAGTTGCTAAGCGTTTACTAAGTGAGTTTTGCCCTGTTTTGCAACCTCTCCACCCCCACCGTTGTTCAGTGAATCCCTGCACTTGGTTAAGTGAATCATGCCATCATTAAGTGGAATCTTCCCCATTCCCTCACACTGGTTTTTGCTCATCCAAAGCCAGCCGGGAAGGTCTCCTCATGGTGATCCCATGATCCCAGGACAGCGCAACCGCCGTAAATACATGCCAAGCACCCAGATTTTGATCGCGCGACCATGGAGATGCTGCAACGGTCCTCAGTGTGAAAATTAATTCCTAAATTAATTAGGTTGTAAGTTGACACATCCCTGTTTTTTCCCCCTCCTCGAGTCTCCAGCTTTCCTGATGATAATCTTAAGATATTTCTATCCCTCTTTCAGGGGAAGATTTAAACATTTGAGGGGTTGAGGAAAGAGATGCCTCTGCCCCTTTCTGAAGACACTTTCCCCGCCTCTGATATATTTCTTTTTTTCTTTGCTTGCCTGCTTTTCCTCCTCAGGTCCCCCAAGCTCCAGATGGAGAGATTATGGTGCCCTAGCAATTATTATGACTGGCATTGCAATCGGTTTCCACCAGCTTTACAAGGTAAGCGGTTCTGATTTCCACAGGGTGGTGCAAAGCTCACCTTCACCCCAGTTCCTCAGAGTGGGTTTTTCGTTCCACCCTCCTGACTAAGCGACGCCAAATGACGGGCCTCTTCGCGAGACATGTTTGCAGGCATTGCCATCCTTGCTCCCCTGTCCTCCCCCTGTAAAGATGGAAATCTTTCCTTCTTGTTGTAATTGAAGGGCTGGGCCAGGAGCTGAGTACCTTCTTTCCCCAGAAATACGACCTACCCTGAAAGTAAGTCCTAACTTGATTTTTACATGTGCGCCCAGTATAAGCCCTATCCCCCAAAATAAACTCTAATTAAGATCCACCCACTTCAAAATGGATGAGTAAAAATTAGGCTTGGGTGGGGTGGAGCTGCCCTACTACTTACATTTGGGCAGTTGTAGCCAGGCATCACACACCCTGACACCTACCTTGCCAGCCCATTTCTTCTGCAGCCAGCAAGTCTTTCCTGAAGGCCTCTGTAACTGATAACAAAGCTCAGGATCGATCCTGAGCTCTCTTATCAGCTGCAGAGGCCTTCAGGAAAGCGTTGCCGGCCGCAGAAGAAGCAGTTCCTGAAGGCCTCTGACAGCAAATGGAGGCCAGGGACGACGCGCACAAGTAAGGTTAGTCAGTGGATGACATCCCCTGAAAATAAGACCTGGTGCCTTTTTTTGGTGGCAAAAAATATATATAAGACAGGGTCTTATTTTCGGGGAAATGCGGATTTGGTTCTTTCCTGTTTCTATGGAGCGTACTGGCATACCTTCCCAAATACGCCTCTATATTGATCAGCTGAAGATACAAGACGCTATTCTACAAGTCAAATCCTCTCCTCTGGCAACATTATTGCTTTCAGTTTTGGGTGACCTGGTACCTGTTTGCATGTTGCACGCTCTCGGGAACACAGGCCGCCAAATAAATGCCCTCTTTTGCACTGCCCGTGCAGTTGAGTAAAAGGAGTTCCCCCTTCTTTCCCCATTTTCATTCATGAAGTGTTAAGGGCTATGCAAATTCATACACACAGCAGAAACCAAATAGCTGTATTATTAAAAGTGGAGAACATATTTCCTAGCCCTAGGCACTTCCATTTGGTGTGCATTTTTGTGTTTGTTTTTTTTAACATAGTAAACTCTCTTGAAGAATTACCTTTAAAACACTCTTTCTGCATCTTTACTTTTTTATGTCCTTTATAAAATGAGGATAGCTCTGGAATGAAGAACTAAACTGTTCCCTTTCTGAACTAAATTATCCAGGCATTATTGGTGGTGGTGGGGGGGGTGAATGCTGGCACAGCTGAACTGAAATTCCCAGTGGGGTAGAGACCCTTATGAAGAATATACCCTCCCCTGGCTGCCTTTAAAATTAGCCTCGTGTTTTTTTCAGAACAACTTGCCATCGATTTGGCGTTGTTGAGAAACTAACCCACTGCAGCATTTTGGCTTGTTGCAGTTGGCACAAGAGGAGAAATAAAAGCAGAGGAGAAAAAATCTGGGAACCTTCTGAAATCAGGATTTAATTGTCTTGTTACTCAAAACAGTGTATCTTCACATAAATATCATACAAAACCTCAATTAAGGAACTTTGCTGTGACTTTTATATGTTGGTGCTTGAACTCAGCCAATAAAACATGAATGGAGAAAAAAAACCCGTATGGGATTGAGTTCAAAGCCAACTGGGATTTGGCACCATGACCGAGGTGTCACAAAATCAGCTTGCTTAATTGTGGCTTTGGTCACACCAGCTTTCTGAGGTCGGTAAAATGAGGACCTGGGTTGTTGGGGGCAAAAGGCTGACTCTGTAAACCGCTTAGAGAGGGCTGTGAAGCACTGGGAAGTCTTGTAAGTGTATTGCTATTTTCCTTCCTTCCTCTTCCCACTCCTTCCTTCCCTCCTTCCCAGTGGTTAGAATGCAGTATTGCAGTCTAACTCTGCCCACTTGCCAGCTCAAGATTGACTCGGCCTTCCATCCTTCCAGGGTAGGTAAAATGGGGACCCAGACTGCTGGGGGCAAAAGGCTGACACTGTAAACCGCTTAGAGAGGGCTGCAAAGTCTTAAGTGCTAGTGCTAATGCTATACCCCTCTGCCAACAGGGGGTGAAGCCTGACAAAATACGTGGAGTGTAATATACTTAGGCAACCTATCTGCCTCCTCCTCCCATCAATTTAGGAACTTGGTTAGCCCGGTCTGAACTTTGAAAGGACTCCTGTTTGCACCTACCCACCCTTGTTTCTTCCCCCCCCCCCCTTCTCTGCAGAAATATCTCCTTCCCCTGATCGTGGGAGGCAAGGAAGACAGGAAGCAGTTGCAGAGGATCGAGTCAAACATCTCCGAAATGAGTGGCAGCGTGACTCAGACAGGTAAGAGATTAATGATCCCATCAGCTCCTGCCCCTCACAGCCCCTCTCCCGGTGTCTGCCCCCCCCCGCCACCTCCCTTGCCTGCCTTCCTTCCTTCCTTTCTTCCCAACCTTCCCCCCCCCCCCACCCCTCCTCACTTTATGTGGCGACTTCATTTATCTGCTCTGAGAAATCTGTTCACATTTGCAAATGAAGCCGCCGTCATTTCGGTTTAATTTGAAATTGCTTGTTTACTGTCGGCGCGGCCTCAATTAATTATGTTTTTACCGAAAGGCTCCCAACCTCAGAATATTAATAAGGGGAATAAAATGACAGCCTTTCGAAGGGGCTCTAAAGTTCATTTTTAATTTCTGCTTCTTGGAGTATTTTCTTTGGGGTCGGGTGTTTTGGTTTCTCTCTCTTTCACACACACACATAGACACACACAGACACGCTCATATAGATGTATAGATATAATGAAAATGGCACCTGTTTCCCCTCTTCTCAAGTCATATTTTTCCTTCCAAGAATTCAGCGAGGGTCAGGAATGCCTGTAATTATGAAGCTTCTCCTGACCCCTTCAGCTTTCTCTGTTATTGATTCTATAGGACACTGTTTATTATCCATGCCCCGTGAGATGGCCTAGATTAGCTGCTTCTGTCATCCTGGTGGAATGTTTTCTTTATAAGCCTCATTATTGGATCAGAACTCCTGAATTACAATTTTGAACCAAATCCTCCCTTCTTACCCACAAAGCTCCCTTTTCTCCAAATGAGAGTTTTCACCTCAATGTTGGATCGTCCTTGGTCCAGCTTTGCAGAATTGGACACATGCTTCCCCCCAGATGCGTTGTGTTGTAGCACACAGCATTTGAGCCCCCTACTGCAGCATCTGGAAGAGGGTTTCTCAACCTGGGCAACTTGGTGATGGGTAGACTTCGACTGCCAGAATTCCCCAGCCAGCCTGGGTTTCATCTGGGAAGCCACCTGAGGGGGGAGAGCATCTGAGAGATTGGAGGAGAGAGGCAGAGTTGAACAGGTGATAGAAACATAGTTCATGTATTCCATCGGGGAGGGGAGGGTAGGAAAGGTCAATTGTCCCACTGTCAGCTCATGAAGCTTGGATAGGAAAGATGCAGCCATGACAGATGGAAGGAAGGAGGGAAGGAAAGGAAAGGAAAGGTGAAATGTCCCACTGTCAGCTGATGAATAGGATAGGAAAGATGCAGCCATGATGGACATTAGGAAGGAAGGGAAGCAAGGAAGGAAGGAAGGAAGGAAGGAAGGAAGGAAGGAAGGAAGGAAGGATCAGTTGTCCCATTGCCAGCTCATGAAACTTGGATAGGAGAGATGCAGCCATGATGGACACAATGAAGGTAAGGAAGGCATGGGAAGAAGGAGGAAGGAAGGAAAGAAACTAGAAAACCTCCGGAAAGATCTCATTAACCTTTCTGGGGAGGGGGTGAGGAAGACAGATCCTACTGTGTCTTCAGGGGATCTCCGCCCTCCAGTGAGGCCTGGATTCTGCTGGGTTTGGGCCCCAGCTTCCTCCCTGGGCAGCCAGCAAGAGTGTTTTTCCTTGCCTGCCCTAGAGGCAGATAAATTACCCTGACGCTGCACCCATTCAGAGAAGCTGTGCAAATCATAGGCGGTCATAATTAGAAGGGAGAGGTTTCAGACGGATACCCTGTGAGCTACAGACACCTTTACAAAGGGGAGATAAAGTAGGAACGATACAGTGCAGGTAGATTACGCAGAGCTCAGATAAATTATAAGCAGTTAGAGGAAGTAGAAGCTGGGAAATAAATCAGACCGGGCGAGAAATGCGGAGATCTGCTGCTCTGTGTTCGAGGACTCTCTCGTTCTTTTCCTTTTGTGCCTCTCCTAATTTAAGCATCTTTTCCCTCTTTCCTTACGCAGTGACTCAGCTTCAGACCACTTTAGCCTCTGTCCAGGAGTTGCTCGTTCAACAGCAGCAGAAAATCCAGGAGTTAACCCAAGAACTGGCTACCTCCAAGGTATCTCGCTTTTCAACTCCCGTACAATCTTTCCAGCAATTTACCTAAAGTTTTGTGAGCCTTTCTCCCTCCCCCTCCCCCCACTCCCAAATCCCAAATCCCAATCAGATGGTTGGAAAAGTGCCCCCCCCCCATGAATGCTCCATCGACAGCCCTGTACCAGAAAGGCTGAATAGAGCCTCCATGTTCAATAACAGTCTAGCTCACTGCCAGCACCAAGTGAAAAAAATCTCAAGGGATCGGTGAATGGGTTTTAATGGAGAAATGGCCAAAAAATGACTTAGGTGGTCCCCTTACCTCAGGAGTCGGCAACCTTAAACACTCATAGAGCCACAAAGGTCCTAACCAGAGGACCTTCTGGATTTTGGAGCTGACCAGATTCTATGGCAGTTCCCCCAACCATAGAGTCTCCTCCAAGCGCAGCGTCCTTTTTCCTCTATCTGTCCTAACTGAAAGCCTTATGAAATGTGGAGCCGACCGGTGACAGGGAGCCCTAGCAGAGGGATGAAAGAGCCACATGTGGCTCCAGAGCCACAGGTGTCGAGTCATAAAATATTTCTATGGTCTTTTAGAGTTGCCAACAGAAAGGGAGTGGGGAAAGGGGTTTGAAAGAGCAGTAAGACAGCTTACAAACTGAAACTGCATTCCATAAATGTTTTCAAAGACAATAACTAGGTGACCGAAGTTTCTGTCGGGGAACATTCTGACTGGAGAACATGATTGTTGACTCTGGGCTATGGGGGTGTCCCATTGGAGAACATGAATGATGATACACCGGGGTGGGGGAAATTCTGGGTCAAGGGTGACAATGAATTATGTGCTTCAGAGTCGACTACACCAAGGCAGTGCCAGACACATTTACTCCTAATAAATCTTCTTTAAGTTTTGGAAATTTGGCTAGAGACTCATGATTTAAGTAGGGATAACTGCTGGATTCCTGACAGCATGTTGCCGACCCTTGCCTTACCTCCATCATTTAGGAAACGGTCCATGGGGCAGATGGGGTACACCACAAGCCAGGAAGCCACCACCACCCCATTCGTGTTTCATTTCATGCCCTCTTTTAGCTGTCTTGGGTGGCCTGCAGCCAGGCAGGAAACAGGATTTTGGTCTGAAGTATTACTATTAAGAGCACATGTCATGCTTTCAGGAAAAGGCAGGGGGGCTTCAAGGATGGGGAAAAGTTTAAAAGACTCCCCCCTCCCCGCTATTATTTTTTTAAATACACAAACACACACATCTTAATATAGCAGCACTCTGCCCTACCAATCAAAAACTTTCTACAGAGAGAGAGAGAGAGAGAGAGAGAGAGAGAGAGAGAGAGAGAGAGAAATTGAGGAAGAGACTTGGCTGAACTCATCAACTGCAGAGTAAAAAACAAACGGGGGGAAAAATAAGAGTTTTCTCAGCTGCAATGCTAAGTTTCTCTATCCGCTTATTAGCAGCAGGTTGTAAGAATTAAAGAGAGAGAGAGAGAGGCTTGAAGCAATTAAAAGAAATCTACACCCAGTTTTTTTTTGTTTTTTTTTAAAGGGGGGAGGTGAAGGAGAAGATAGAGGCCAGGCTCCAGACATACATTTTCCACTCAGTGTGTGTGTGTGTGTGTGTCTGCTGGGTTGGTTTCCCTGTATGTTTAAAAGAAGCTGTCTTTAAAAAGCCCCAGATGTTCAGGCTTTCTTTCTGAAATCCTCTGCATCTGGCAGCAGATGTGACTTGGCAGGCCAGCCAGTTGGAAAGCTCTCTCCCCTTCATGTACTTCTGTAGGCTTTCAAAGCGCCGGGAGAGCCAAAACGGTGGCGTGGAGTGGGGAGATCTGGCATTCCCTGGGGAACCACATCTGGGCCTACTTTGCCAGCTGTGTCAACGCCAGACCTTGTAGCTCAGCTGTTTCAACCTTACAAGCGGCACCCACAAAGTGGAAGCTCTGCTTGGAAATCACAATTCCATTTGTTCTGAGCGGGGTCAGAGAGTGGTGTTGTTTTTTTTCAGGCGAATGTGCCTGCCCTACCTCCCATGGCACCTCCTGCTAATTCAGGCCTCCCCCCCTGTTGGGTCTGGCAGCTGAAACCACAACACAACACTGCCCCTCCCCAGGACAATGGGGCAAAAGTAATCTCTGCTGGATCAGCTCTCCTGCAAAGTGGTCAATCAGAATAGAACTGGGCCTCAGAGGTTGACTGGTCCAACCCCTTGCTGGAGACCCTATACCATTCCAGACAAGTGGTAGTCCAGTTCTCTTCCTAGAAGCCTCCAGTGATGGAGCACCCACAGCCTCTGGTGGCAAGTAGTTCCACTCCTACATTGTCTTCACTGTTAGGAAGTTTCTCCTTCATTCCAGGTTGCTTCTCTCCTTGATTAGAATGGAATAGAATGAGCTGGAATGTCAGAGTATATTCATTAACTGGCAGAGACATGGTTAACAAAGTCAGCAAGTGAGTAAGCATGGCAACAGACCAGCCAATGGGAGCTGACAGCCTGGATGTGGTTTGGCTCTGTGTGCTTTGCTGAGAATTGAAAGTGAAACTAACTTGTTTGCTTGCTGAAACTGATACCTCTTCTGAGGCCTCTGAGCTGCTGCTTGTTATTTTCGCTTATGTTAAGTTGAAAGAGTCTACAAACAGTACTGTAATCTTTACTCATCTTATTATGTTTATGAAGAAGTTCATGATCCTGCTGTGTTTTCTGGACTTGAATTTCTGCTGCAAACCCTAACATGGAAGGGACCTTGGAGGTGCTCTAGTTCCCCTGCTTAAGCAGGAGACCCAATAGCAGGGGTCTTCAAACTTGGCAGCTTTAGGACTTGTGGACTTCAACTCCCAGAATTCCTCCTCCACTCATGTTAGTTCAGGAATTCGGGGAGTTGAAGTCCACACGTCTTAAACTTGCCAAGTTTGACGGCCTTTGCCTAGACTCTTCTTAAAAACATCCAGCGGTGGAGCACCCATGATTTCTGGAAGCAAGCTGTTCAACTGGTTAAATTGTTCTAACTATCAGGGAATTTCTTTAATTCTAGGTTGCTTCTCTCCTGGATTAGTTTCCATCTATTATTTCTTGTCCTGCCCTCTGGTGCAACCTCTCAAATACTGGAAGATTGCTACCACGTCATCCATAATTCTTTCCTTTAGACTAGCCAAACCCAAATCCTGCAATTGTTCTTCATATGTTTTTGCCTCCAGGTCCTTAATCATCTTAGTTGTCATTACTTAAATTGTTCTGGAACTTGAAATTATAATTAGCTGGTGTGGTTGATAGATAGATCAGTGGTCCAGAGGTATGTAGAATTATGCAACGCCTGAGTTTTTCCTGAGTTTTGACTTCAGCCACTATTTTGCCTCTTAGGCCACTACATCGACCAACTGGATTTTGGAGTCTCAGAGTATCAGTGAGCTGAAGTCGGAGATCTATTCGTTAAAAGGGCTTCTCCTGAACAGGTAGGAAATAAAAGGACCTTTTAGAATAACTTTATTGTCACTTTGAATGTACACTAAATCAGCATACATTAAAATGAAATTTTGTTGCATACAAAAATGAGGACCAGGTAATAGAGCCACATCTCAACCTAGCTAAAACAAAATACAAATTCCTCTGGCTTCATCCTTTGAAAACACAATTCAGAGACTCCCTTTGACCGTCTGCATGTTTCTCTCCTTTGTATCCTTCCACACAGTCTCTTCACAGCGGCCACTGGGGCTGCCCTTTCATCCACCATTCGGTTTTTTGGGCTACCGATTCAGTGGCTTTACACAGTTCATAAGAGGCTCTCAGGGTCATTTATGCATCCGTTTATTTTCGATATATTCAGCTTTGGGGGTCCTCCTAGAATCCTCGGGAGGTGAAATTAAAATGGTCTGTACTTTGGAAATGGAACAGCTTTAAAACAAATTAGATGCAGGTCACAACACAGATGTACAAAAGTATAATAGGAATGGAATGGAGCGGAGCGGAACAGAACAGAATAGAATAGAGGATTGAAGAATAGAATAGAATAGAACAGAACAGAACAGAACAGAACAGAACAGAACAGAACAATAGATAAGAGAATAGAAAATAGAATTGAAAGAGAATAGAATAGAATAGAACATAGAATAGAATAGAACAGAACAACAGAAATTGGAATGGAATGGAATAGAACAGAACAGAATAGATTATGGAATGGAATAGAATGGAATGGAATAGAATAGAATAGAATATGGAATAGAATAGAATAGAATAGAATAGAATAGAATAGAATAGAATAGAATAGAATAGAATAGAATAGAATAACAGCATTGGAAGGGACCTTGGCGGTCTTCTAGTCCAATCCCCTTCTCGGGCTGGAAACTATATACTCTCAGACAAATTCTTATCCAATCTCTGCTTAAAAACCTCCAGTGCTGGAGCATCTACAACTTCTGGAGGCAAGATGTTCCCCTGATTAAATTGTTCTAGCTGTCAGGAGAACTTAATAAGGTTGTTTTTCACTGAAGGAACCTTCTAGTTTGACACGAGCAAGGGCTCCTGTCCAGGGCACAGAATCCGCCCACGGAACTCTGTGTCCCAAGACGTGGGGACAGCCACCTTGCCAAGGAATTTAAGCAATGTGAATGACCCATAGATACCAGTAGCCCAGCAAGGAACAAGGAGGCCAGTGGAAACAGTGAATGTTACAGCACTCCATTACTTTAATCAACTGGGAGTTTAGGCTAGAGTAGATGATCCTCAGGGACCCCTCCACTCACAGTTTCCCTCTAATTAAAGTAATGAATGAGATTTGGTCCCATCATGCTGAAGAGTGAATCCCAGGCTGACAGTGGGAGCGGTGGAGGACCGGGACTCATGTCCAAATATGGAGGTGCTTCACTTGTGGCTTGTGTCATTTTTTTTTTTTTTTTATTTTTTGGCGTGTCCGGGGTGCATTTTGCTGTGGAAGGAACACCTGACACACTGAAAAGCTGCAGTGCGGTTTCTTACAATGGTTTAATACGTTTAACGGCAAGGCTGAAAATGAAAGTAGCACCTCCAAGGGGTTCGGGACACCATAGTATTGGGGAGAGCAGAAAGGGGTCCTTTGTTATTTGCTAAATTCTTTTATCACACCGATTCTCTCAGAGGGGAAGGTGGCGCTGATGAGCTGTGGGGAGAAGAGAGGGGCCCCTGAGACAAGCCCCCCTCTCCCTTCCCCTCACAAAGTCCCCGCCCCCCCCCCCCCCCCCCGCATTTCAATATTCAGTCCCTGCTGGAAGCATCAAGGCGAGCTAGCACAAGGGCAGCCGTGCTGTATCTGTGTGTCCGCGGGAGGACATCTTGTCATTAAGGAGAAATTCATTTATTGTTAGTGGGACCGGGGATGTGCATTGGTGTGCTAATGCAGCTGGGGAGATAAGTGCTCTTGGAAAATATATTTCTTAAAATAAATAAACAGAGGGCTCCTGGCCCTCCCTCGCTGCCATGCCAAGAGCCAGTGTCACGGGATTCAAGAAAAAGTCTCTAAATTGAATTTCTGATAGCATTGACGATACTGGTAAATGATGGGGGTGGCAGTTGCTTCTTCGCAGGCAGAGGACAGGGGAGTTCCAGAGAGAGGCATCAGGAGTGGTTCAGGGGTCAAGCATGGGGGAGGAGGGGGAGAGTATTCTGACATGGGGATGGCTTTTGGGTGATGCCCAGATATTCCAGGGAATCCTGGAGCAAGAAAAATAAAATCCTGCTTGAGGAATAGAACCGCTCCAAGGTCAGTTAGTAAAAAGGCTGGATGCCCTGAGATGAATCCTGTCTTGTAATGTGAGCCCACCACAGGTCTCCAGCAGGGATCCAGGACCACTCACCGCAAGACAAGAGTTACACTAATACAGTGGCGGGATGCAACCAGTTTAACAACCGGTTTGGTGAACGTACGCGTCTTCTAATGTATGCTTTGCACGTGCGTGCAGCATTCAAAAATTGCCCATTTTAAGCTTAAAAACTTACCTTCTATGTCAGCACTAGTGAGTAAAACTGATGTGCAGCAATTTCTGAGAGAACGTCTCACATCGGTCAGTCACATCTACCTGACCCATTAGAGCAGGGAGGTAGGGAATCTCCCACCCCTGAGGGAGATACACCTGTTGGGACCCAGAAGGGCCTTCTCCGTGGTGGCTCCCTCTCTCTGGAACATCATCCCCCCAGAGATTAGAATGGCCCCCTCACTAATACTCTTCTAGAAGGCCCTGAAGACCTGGTTCTGCCAGCTGGGCCTGGGGAACCCAGAGCGGGATGGAGCCCATCAAATGGCTCGTGTGATCTGCTGTCTTAGGGGCAGGGGATGGTTGGGAGTTGGGGGGTGATTTTTAATTTATTTATTTTTCCAGAGTTTGTTCTGTTGTACTTTATAAATTTATTTGATTCTCTTTTTCTAATTTTATCTTAAATATGGTTTTACATTCTGGAAGCCGCCTCGAGTCGCCATGGGCAAATAGCCAGCAATATGAATTCAATAAATAAATAAATAAATCCGCTGTGCCACGCAAATTAGCTGAGCTAAAAAAAATACGGGAGAGGAAAGGTCAGGGCCGGTTACCCACCAGAACTTCCGGTTCACTGGAACCATTGCAAACCGGTAGAATCCGACCCCCCCACACTAATACAATAAAGAAACAGTGGAACAGAAGCATTAAAGAAAGGATGCAAGGAAGGACAGAATGAAAGGTGAATGACAAAAATGGAAGTGTCTTTTGATTGACATAATTGAAATGGTTAAATTGTCCCTCGGCGAGCTGGGTGCAGCGAGTTGGGCGCTGAACCCTGCCTGGCAAATAAAGTTTGTAACGCCGCTCTGGTCCTTTTGCTCACAACTTCCTGTAGGGGGTGGAGGGGGGGTGATAGCCAAGACCTCCTTTGTATATCTTGTGGAATGGGGATCAGCGACCCAGAAATCCCCGCCTTAAATAAATAGAGTGCTGGACTAACGACCCGGCAAAATTTCTTAGCGAGGCTGTTGTTAAAAGAGTTGGCCCCATATTACGACTTTTTTCGACCCATTTGTGACATCAGGATTCCAGCAGTTCCCCCCATTTAAATCATAAATCTTGAACCAAACTTCCGAAACTTCAAAAGGATTTATTGGGAGTTAACATGTCCGGCACTGCGTGGGTGTAGCTGACTCTGAGACACATAATTCATCATCACCCTTGACTCTGGTTTTCCCCCACCCCCTGGGTGTATCGTAATTCATATTCTCCAATGGGACACATCCCTAGCCAAGACTCACCAATCAGGCTCTCCAGTTAGATATTTGCATGACAGAAACTTCAGTCATCTAGTTATTATCTTTGAAAACATTTATGGAATGCAGTTTCGGTTTGCAAGTGGCTGCACTGCTCCCCCCTCCCTTTCTGTTGGCAACTCTAAAAAGACCAGAGAAATATTTTATGAATTGACATGTGAAGTGAATTTCCTGCTGTTGTCAAATTAGTGATAACGTTTGTGAAGTGAGTCTTGCTTCCCTGTTGACTTTTGCTTGTCAGAAGGTTGCAAAAGGGGATCAACGTGAGCCTGCCATAAATATTGGCCAGTTGCTAAGCCTCCGAATTTTGACCACGTGACCATTGGGGGGCTGAAAAAGTTTGAAGTGTGAAAAAAAATCATCATAAAAAGGACATTTTTTTCCAGTGCCATTCAAATGATCGCTAAACAGATAGTTGTAAATCAAGGTAGGTGGAGCCTTTCAGATGATCCACTTCCCTCCTTCCTGGATTCCCAGAAACAGGAAACTGCCTCCTATCCATTCAGACGGTCCGTCTGTCCAGCGGTTTCTATGATTTCTGTCCTGCAACTAAGTGGCTCTTCCTTTCCTGGTTACCACCCCAGACATCTGGAAAGGACCCAGTCAGTGTCACAAACTTTTTTAACGAGCAGTCAGTTTCCAATATTGCATTGTTTTTAAAAAATATACATTTTTGTTTATTACATTCACGTTGCCATTTCTGCAATGCCAGTGTACTGTTGTATCAAATCCCATTTAAATATACATAATTTTATACACCCTGATTTGTTACCATTTTTCTCATAATTAAACAATGTAATTTCTTTTGAATATACATACTATTTTACATCATAATTACAACCGTTATTCTCATAGTTATACCATATAGTCTTCATCTCTAGTCACTCTATAGACTATAATTGTCAGGATTCCAGTAATCGCCCTAATTAAATCATGATTCTTGAGCCAAACTTCAAAAAACTTCAAAGGATTTATTAGAGGTGACAACCTGGCCCTGCCCTGTATGACGTCAACTCTGGCCTTTGTCATTTACAGTCCGCTGTGACCCTGTTTCCCCCCCTCCCCTGGGTGTGTCATAAATCAGATTCTCCAATTGAGCACCTTCACGGGCAAGGTGTCATCAATCATGTTCTGCAATTAAGTATATCCACAGGCAAAAGCTCTGGTATTTTAGTTACAATCTTTTAAAGATGAGAGTTGGAATGTACTTTAGCTTTCAACTGCTCTTCCAGATTCCCCCACCCCTTTTTTTTTTAATGGCAACTACTAAAACAGACATAGGAATATTTTATGAGTTGACAATAATCTGTAGTCAAATACAATCCATTTGTAATATTACTTATAGCATTTTATATATATATATATATATATGTATGTATGTATGTATGTATGTATGTTTTCTTAGGTTTTCGCGGGTACTTACATGTATGCTGTTTAGCTTCCTTCGGGTATTATCCCACGTCATTGTAGTTCTGTTAAAGTTGTAGCAACGTTTCAGCAGAATCTCATCTGCCATCTTCAGGCTTCTGTATGGATATGGGTCTTACAGCTCCTGGTTTTAAATTTGAGGCTGGTCCATT
>BLBF01000057.1:6000272-6032324 GCA_015471245.1 Laticauda colubrina
ACACACACAAAAAAAATACCAACTAGGAGCCAGCCTCTACTGAGATGGCACAACTTAATAGATCCAATCATGACTTCGGGGGGAAATCCTTTAAAAACTGAGACACCCCCTCACACACACACACACACCCCAAAACAGAGGCCAAATTTATTTGATTTTTCCTGCCCCCACTTCGAATTATACTTGCAGCCGGCCCGATCCCGGAGCATTGATCTCGCAGCTGCCTGGCTTTGACCTCCGGCAGATAGGAGCGCCCGGGAGCTCCGCAACCACCTGGTCGGGCCAAGCTCTGCATATCTCCGAGATCTGTAGATAGCGGGCTGATTTTATGAATCGCTTCTTGCAAACTCTGGCTCGGTGGTGGTGGGGAGGCCGAGAAACTCGGGAGGGGGGCAGCCTAGGTGAGGTGCTCTCCTCCTTCTGCAGAACTCCTCCTGCATGTCGATCGAGAGAGAGAGAGGGAGGGAGGGAGGGAGAGAGAGAGAGAGAGAGAGAGAGAGAGAGAGAGAGAGAGAGAGAGAAGAGGGGTGTCCCTGCCTGTTTTTCCCCTGTCCCTGCCAACCCCAAGTCTGGTACAGGGTGACATATCCCGGCTTGCGGTGGAGGGGGAACATGTGCAAGAGAGAGAGAAAGAGAGAGAAAGAAGGAAAAAAAGAAGGGATTGTTCCGTTACTGTATTTAGACCTGTTATTGAATGTGGTGATTTCTCCTTCCTTAAATGGATGAAAAGGCAGGCAATTTCCCCCCTCGCGCTCTCTCTCATGTTCATGAGGAACGTTAAACATTTTGCTAAAAGATGGCAAATTTATTTATTTTATTTTTTTTGAAGAGGGCTCGGGAGGCACATCCCCCCCCCCCTCTCTTCTTCAACTCCCCGCTTAGCCAAGAATCCTTGTCAGATACAAACAACAGGTTCAAGCGCAGGGAGAGGCAGAAAGGCAACCATTTACATTGCAGGCAAAATAATAATAATAATAATAATAATAATAATAAAACCACTCAGCTTTGTTTCCAAAGAGAAGCTATTGCATTTGGGGTGTTCCTTGTAAATCTTCATCGGTTGATTTATAGGCTACCCTTCCTTGCGGGGCTCAAAGCCACTTGCTGAGTGCTCTCTGTTCCTTTTTTTTTTTTTAAATCTCTAACAAACCACCTTGTGAGGTAGGTTTGGGGGCTGAAAAAGAAGTGACCGGCTCATTTGAATCAATTAAACTTGAGTTTAATTTGCCCCCAGGACCAATGCTGGTTACTCGCCTCTCAGCAGTTCTGTATCCCTTGCTTGGGATTGCCTGTGTCTACTTTTTTGGGCACAAAAATCGGCCTTTTAAGGCCGTGAGAGGTGAAACGATAAACCATGGTTGATAAGCCCCAGATAAACTGTGTGGATGCAATTATGCTAAAAGCCCAAACCACACAGTTTGCTGGGGGAGGTTTTGTGAAACAAAGCTTGCTCTACAAAGTGTCGCTTGCTTGACTCTTATGCTGGTGTGTGTGTGTGTGTGTGTTTTACCTACCCACAAACACAAGTCCATCAGCCGGGCTTTATTTTGTAACGTTTGCGAGCCGCAAGTGTGGCTGCGGTGCTGTGCCAGGTTTTGAAGGTTGTGTGTGTGGTTTTGATTTTAAACCGTGAGCCTCCCCGCTGGCTGTGTGATGCGCTCGCTCGGAGAGGAAGGAGGGAGAAATTTGCTCTCTGTCCCTGCACCTTTTATAGCTGCCCAGGGCAAACTTCAGTCCAGCCATGGCCTCAGGGCTGCATCAGTTGGATTTCAGCCTGCTGCCTTTAATACGTAACTGGGGTAGAGAGGGTCAGGGACCTTCCCTCCTGAATGACATTTGGCTTCGCCTTGAAATCGGAGGAGAAGGAGGAGGACGTAGCTAGACTGGAAGAGAAAGTCCAGCTCTTTTTTCTCCCTTTCCTTAGAAAAATAATATCTGTCACCCAAATAAGGTAAAAATATTTGAAATGGGGCAGAAGCTTGCTCGCTCACTCGAGGGCTCTTCTAGAAAAGGAGATTATCCCGTATTTTCTCGGCAAGGCTTTATTTCGGTCGTTTTGCAGCTCTCCTGGGCACGAGAAGCTCAGAGGCTTTGTTGGCATCGTGGGCACCGACCCTCCCATCCTTCCTCTCCGACCGAGAGAGCGGACTTCCCTGCAGAGGGATTTAAACTCATGGGGGCTCAAAGAGACAGTCCCTGCTGTTTGTGCGGCCCAGGCCTCCTGGCCGGCCTTCTCCCTCCCTCCCTCTCTCCGTGCCCGGGTGGCACCCCTTCACAGGCTGGAGTGATGCCCAAAGGGGACTCCTGGTCGCCCTGCCCTGTTTCTTCCATTTTTTTTAACCGTGAATCCTGGGAAGATTTGTTCCTGGTGCTCAGAGGTGGCATTTTGGGCAGTGGGACACGGTGAGCCCTGTGTCATCACCAAAAGGATGGGGCTGGCCTCTCGGAGGATCTCTGGCTGTTGACTCAAAATCCTCCTGTTTATTTGGGTTGCTTAATTTTTTGGTTTCTTCCATGCCAAAGAGGAAGAGGGAGAACTGTCATTTCCCCGCTTCCACCTTTCATGCTGGGACTTGAGGAGTTTGCCTGGCCTTGAAAATCTGCATTTTCCACCCTGGCCCTTCATATAGATGTTGACATTGAATAGAATAGGAATAGAAAGAATACAATGGAATATATACTAGGAATGGAATGGAATGAAATGGAATAGGATAAGAATGGAAGAGAAGAGAAGAGAATGGGATAGGTTAGGATATGTTGCCAGGAAGGGCCCCCAACTTTTGCTTGAGTTTGGGGGTGGCCCGTGCAGTCTTTTCTTGTGGGAAAGTCGTCAAAGGCAAGACATCCCTGAGCCATACACAGTCAGCTTCCGGGTCTCCATGGCATAAAACTCATGGTGAGACCAGAGCTCCTTAGACGTTTGAGGAAATGGCTCGTTGAATACAAGAAAGAGTAATTATTTTCTGTAAAATCGCCCTGGACTCTTTTCAGGATTGCCTTCTCTTTACAGCATCCTGCAGAGAGAGTTTCATTGTGGGAAGATGGAGTCATTCCAGTGCAGCCCCCGAAGTTTTCACTCATTTCAGTTGGCTTTTTTTCCAGTTGCCCCCAAGGAGGCAATTGATTTGTCTTTGCGCAGAAATGTTTCAAGCCTTCGTTGTGGTTGTTTTTCCCCAAAATCCACCTGCAGATCAAACTTTGAAATTATTCGAACGCAGTGCCCTTCGATGCCAGCTTCCCTAGGTCGCTTCCACCAGTTTTAACTTTCTAGCGTCGGAAGAAAGCAGTTCTGAGTCAGTTTGGGCCATTTTCAAATGGGGGCCTAATCCCCCCTCTGGGTTTGATTTTATTTTATTTTTTCCTCAACCAAATGTTGCATTGACACAATTAGTTTATTGTGTTTCTATATCAGAATTGCCTTCTGATTCAGTTTTAAAAAAAGGTCTCATTTGAAAGCTAACTGCATTCTGATCCACCCCCTTGGCACGTGCTAAAGAGGGTGGCAATACTTGTTTGTCTGGGCCCCACAGATTTCTCCAGGTCCCCAAATCCAGAGCAGGAGCTGCGAGGGAGGACTCTCCAGCAAAGGCCAGGTGAGTGGTAAATTTTTGGGAGTTCACTTCTCACACCCAGGTAGGTAGGCAGGAAGGGGATGACTGAAGCCAAGTTCCTAGAAATTTTCCAAGAAAGATTTGGAAATGTTCTACCACGCCTGCCTTTGTAGAGGTGCCACACATGAAATAACGTGCAAAGTTAATTTCTTTTACCTTTGGTGGCAAACCTTGGGCTTTGTCCCCACTTCCCTTTTAACTTCTTGAAGGTGTGAGCCAAGCCCCTTCCTGGCCAAGGGCGGGGGGGGGGTGTTTCCTTCTGGAGACGATGCCTTGCGTCCCAACAGCCTCTCTTGGTTGCCCAGAGTGTTACAAAACGCATCGGCTTGCCTGGCATGGGTGTAGAAGCAGCCTGTGCCAAGCAAGATGCTTGAAAGTGCCCTGCCCTCAACCCCAGCTGTATCACCCTGCACCTCTAAGGTGCAGCTGGGAGCTACCTTCCTACCCTTTGTGTGCACACACACACACACACACACACACACACACACACGTTGCCTAACACCTTCTTTTGGCAAGAAAGCAAAGTGGCAAAGCATCTGGCTGGTGCAATTCTTCTTCCAAGCCAAGCACGCCCATTGAAATTCCAGCAAAGGGCCAAAACTGGGAAGAAGAAGGAATTACACGGGGTGCATGTTATTGCCACAGAAGCAAATCGGTGGCCTTGGGAGACATCTGAGTTTGGGTAAATGTTAATGCTCAGCTCTCCTTTGTCCCTTTCTCTCATTTTCCCCACCCCCAAAAACTGGCGAGTAGAGCCTGCCTCTTTGGGTCAGAGAGGCTACTCTTTGCAGGGTTTGTTTTACTCAGAAGCAACTCTCGCTTGCATGAAAGTAGACTTAATCCCCCAGGAAGGTACAAGAAGCCTTTGGTAGCAACAGCACAGATCATCAATTAAAAAGATCATCAATTAAAAAGCCTTTTAGCTGGATTAGAAAAGGTGCTTTTGATGAATTGAGCTTAAAAAAGATTTACATGCTTTTAAAAATATTTGCTGTTCTGCCACAATTAGCAACCCTTTCCAAAGTAACTTACAGCTAGGACAGAAGCAGGCTTTCTGTCGAGTTCCCTGCGTTATGTTTATGCAGACTGGACTAACAAATGGGAGAGCTGCTCGGAATAGATGGATGGATGGACTGCTTAAATTCAATTTGTGCGCGGCCCAGTCGCTCTTGAGTCCCAGAGGCCTGCGATTCACTCGGAGTTAATCCGAATTTAGACAGTCGGGAGTTAAAAATGGCGTGTATAATAAACTCTCTGCAGGAAGGCCTTACTCGCCTTTTCTAGCGGACTCATCGTTTTTTGGGGAGGGGGGTTGGTTGGTTGCTCAGGAGCTGGCTTCCTCCAAAGCTGGTGGGGCGAGGGACATCGCACGGCCCCTCCAAAGCTGTAATTGTCAACTAATTAATTGTGTTCTGCCCCGCTATGCAAGTTTGCAAATAGCAATTAATCCAATCTCCTGTGGCAAATAACATTTGGGCAGGAAAGTTGGGAGAGGCTTGGCTTTGCCTCTCTCTCTCTCTTTCAAGCTTTCTCTCTGTGTGTGTTTCATTTAGATTGTAGTCAGCTATTCTGGGTAACAGAAGGAAGCTCACTGTTCAAAAAGAAGGAAAGCCCATCTGGCAGATAACAGATAACCAGAATTGGAAGGGACCTTCTAGGTCATTTAGTCCAACCCCCCACCCAAGTGGGAAACCCTGCACCATTGCTGACAGAGGGCAGTCCGGTCTCTTCTTGAAAGCCTCCAGGGATGAAGCTCCCACAACTTCCAAAGGCAATTTTTGTTCCATGGGTTGATTATTCTCACTGTTAGAAATTCCTCCTTATTTCCATAGTTGAATCTCTCCTTGGTCAGTTTCCATCCATTATTCCTTGCCTGGCCTTTGGGTGCTTTGGAAAACAGCTTGACCCCCTTCCTCCTCCTCTCTGGGGCAGCCCCTCAAATCTTGGAAGGCTGCTCTCCTGTCTCCCCTGGTCCTTCCCTTCCCTAGACTAGCCAGGCCCGGTTCCTGCAACCGTTCGTTATACGTTTTAACCTCCAGTCCCCTCATCATCCTGGTTGCTCTTCTCTGCACTTTTTCTAGAGTCTCAACGTCTTTTTTATGGTGTGGTGACCAAAACTGGTTGCAGTTTTGTGGCCTTACTAGGTGTGGCCTTACTAAGCTTTATAGAGTGGTATTAGCACCTCTTGATTGTATCCCTCTGTTAATGCGACTTAGGATTGCATTGGCTTTTTTGGCTGCTGCTGCACAAGGTTGGCTTTTCTTTACCTGGTTGTCCACTGAGACTCCAAGATTCCTCTCCCAGTTACTGCCATTGAGCCTGGTTTCATCCAGTCTTTATGTGTACTTTTGGGTTTTTCTTGCCTAAGTGTAGGACTTTCCTTTTCTCTACACTGAATACAGAGAAGCCACCTTGGTTTTCGAGTCCGAAACACCCCTCAAACGGGCTATGAGCCTCTTGGAGTTTGCTCAGCCTTCTTCTGAGGTGGAAGTGGTGGTGGTGGAACTCCCCAGTTACTCTTGCTGGTTGGGAAAGACTGGAAAAGTCACCGAAGACCTTTGGGCAGGAAAGCAGGTTGGTTTGGAAGCTCCAAGCCAGCGGCCTTTAGCCTGCTGGGATTCCCAAGGCTGGCAAGAGATTGTAGATTCGGTCCAGGATTCTGACAGTTTGGGTCTTTGCTGCTGACTCACCTTCCTCAAACCACGTTGTGATTTGTGTGTGTGTGTGTGTTCCTTGGCAGATGTTTTGCTTGTCTTTCAGCCTGGCTCTGGGGTAGAAATGTGTAGTTCATGTGCCTTCTTAAAGATGGCAGGAGGAAGTCCCAAGGACACCTGGGGATACAGGAGAGGGGTTGTTTTTCCCCCTCCAGGAGCTCAGTGTAGGCATGAGGTTTAAAAATGAAATTTAAACGCACCTTTGACCTCTTGGGGTTCATCTCCCCCACAACCTTGCTGGCCTTTTCATCAGGCCTCAAGAGGGGAAACGTTGGACCAGGATGGTGAATGAAGCTTGTCTGTAAAAGCTGACAGGTAAACCTTGCCTTTATAATTTCTGTCTTTATCTCCCCCCACACATACACACAAAAGGAAGGAAATAAAGACTTTTGAGCAGTCTGGGCTCAGGTTGGAGGAGTTCTGTCAGTGAGCAAGAAGGCCTAGTACCACTCTCACTGCCACCAAACATACTTTTCAACGGTGGGATCAGAAATTGGTGGGCCCTCGTGGTGCAATTGCCAAGGGGACGCCTCATGCACAGTTAAACATTGAGCAGGCCTCAGCTCTTGGACCAAGCAGCTCTCTTGCCTGCAAAGCCTGCCTTTCCTCCTCCATGAATTAGTCCCCCGCTTTTTTTAATTGAGGAGAAATAGGGAGCCCTCCAGCAAGTCCCAACAGTTACCCTGCAAGCCACCAACCGTTCTCCCAGTGCTGCATCTTGGGGTATGTGGTATGCACACACCCCTCGTTTCGTTTCTGCTCTAAGCATGAATGTAAAGATGATGATGATGATTATTATTATTATTATTATAATTATTTGCATCTCCTACAGTCAGGCACAAATCTCTGAGATGGGAATAGCAGCAGTTCAGATAATGTGGGGTCCTTTGGGCCTTCTGAGCTTGGTAGTTTTCTTGCAGGCTTGCCCTGATGACGTTACCTAGTTTGGTAATGAGATGTCTCCAAGCTTGGAGAGCACTGAGGACCCCGCAGTTCAAACCCTGGGCTACAAATATGCTATCTGTAGCTTCAGGTAATGAGATTTGGGGAAGTTGTTGGGAAATGACAGCAAAGCGCCCCCGGGATGGGGGTGTGATACAAAAGGGGGAAATCGCAGCTGGGCAGAATCTCCTTTGATGGGCTACGGAGTCCAGCCCTCTTTCGGCTGCCACGTCGGCTAAGAGGTCAGAAGACCTTCAGCCTGGTGGTGCAGTTTTTAATAAAAATGATTTCAACCCAGGCCTCTTGGAGGCCCTTTTGCAGTGTGTGTGTATTTCTTCCTAGGGGAAAGTTTAATGGAAAAGCCCTTTGTTGGAAGAATCGGTTCTTTCTTCCACAGCTTCCAAATACTTACAAAGCTATAAACGTTGTCAGCATCAAATCTGGCCAGCTAGCTTAATATGCAAACAAAGAGCTAGCGTGAAAATTGGACATAAATTTGAGTTCTGTCCTCCCGAAAGCTGCATTTTTGTCTGCTTTGGGGTGTTATCATTAATAGAGTTTTTCAATAGTGTGGAAGACTGAAACCTACAAAATCACGTAAGATTGACAGCTGGGTCTAAACTTGAAAATTTAGGGCCAAAAGGAAAAACAAAGCCTTGTGATTTTTGTGATAAGAGCCAGAGTAACAACCAAGGTTTTTTTTTTTTTTTAAAAGACATAGAATTACAATTGTCTCCATGATTTGCATGGATATGAGAGTTTTTTTTTCCTCCCCTCTCCTTCCAAAGGGAAGAATAAAAATGACATGGGGAATGAAACTGAAATGTCTGATTAAATCCTAGCCTCGTTTGTGCTGAAAGTCTGGTTTAAAACCAGCAAAAAATGATTTACAGAAAATTATAAAGTGTTACTACAGAACCTGTCTTTTGTTGAAATAAAGCTTGACTGTGATTGAATCATGGCCATCCACTATAACAGGTTAATCCATTCCGGAGTAGGGTTGAGGCGGGACATTCATCTGTGCAAAAGGAGTATGTGTTGTCTTTTTTCCTCCCCTTTGTACAGCCAAGGGGAATTGTGAGGCCAGGCTAAAGAAGGGGAGCACTTGCATTTGTCCTTCACACCGTAGCCCCTCTCTGCTTCTCCTAAAGACATCGGAGAGATGCCAACCGCGGGTGTGAAAGGCTTCCTCATTTGTTGTGCCTTCTCACACACGCACCAGATCTCGGCCTGCTCCAGAAACCTGTTCCTTCTTCTAAGAGAGCATTTTCCAATTATCTTTAGGAGAATCTGCACCAGAGTGTACTTCACAACTACACATGGAGGTAAATGTTGGGGAGCCAGCACACAACACTGGCGGTAGGAAGTGTTGAGGCGGTGGGAATTTTGCTTCTGGTGCCCTGACAAACTTGGGCTGTGGGGACAACGGGGAGCCGAGGGCAAGGAATGAGGACTTGGGGGCATCTTCGGTCCTGTCCCCAACGGCCACATCTGGACACCGCTGCTCCTTCGCTCAACCGAGAGGACGGCTCTTCAGGTAAGTCTCGATGGGAGACCAGCTGGCCTCTCGCCTTGGGACTCCTCGCTCGCTTCCCAGGGCACGGGGTTGTGTAGATGTGTGGCCACCACCCGGGCCAAGTGTGTGGCTCCGGGACGCACTTCTGTCCCTGGGTGGGGAGCAAGGAAGCCAGCCCAATGATAAGAGGCTGGGGAAAGGGCCAAGCTGGCAGCTCTTGCGCAGCTACGTTAAGGATTCAAGGCTGCCTCCTCACTTGACTCCCCCTCTGCCTGCCTGCTTGCCTGGGCCTTTCCCAACACCAGGGATGGCTGGAAGTAGACTTCAGGACTCCTGGGGAGGGGCCTTTAGGGGTCCTGGAAGCCTGGCCGCCTCCATCCATAACATTGCGGGCCATAAAATGTCCCCCCCAACCTCCACCCCACCCCACAATGTCATAGATGGTGACAGCTGAGCTTCCAGGGCCTCTTAACTGTCAGGAGCCCCTCCCCAGGATTCGTAGGGGCATCCCGTGTTGGGAAGGGCCTAGCTGAGGAGAGGGTCAAGGGTCACTTGACCCCTTCCTTCCTCCTTCCCTGGCCGGGCCTTTCCCAACACAGGAGGGAGGGTGGCAGAAAGGGAGAGACCGCACCACACAACTATCAATCCTGGAAGACCAGCCTCCATCAGTCCTGACCCTACCGGGATCAAGGTGTGTTTTTTTCCACGCCCGGAAACCCCTGCCCCCCCCCTCCCACAATGCCATGGCTGGCGGGGGGGCGGGGTTTCCAGGACCCTGAAGCGCAAAGGTTTCCCTGGGAATCCTGGGTGACCTACCATCAGCCCCCCCCACCCCATTTTTGGGAAGGCCCACAGAGGGGGGATCAAGCGGGGGGTCCGTTCTGGATCTCTTGCAGCTGCACAAGTGACCCAGGACTGATCCCCATTTGATCCCTCCCTCCCTGGGCCTTTCCCAACACGGGGCAGGCCGAAGGGAGACCACCCAGGAATCCTGGGGTGTGGGGGAAACCTTTGCACTTGGGGGGTCCTGGAAACCCCACCTCCCCCAGCCATAGCATTGCTGGGGGGGGGGGCAGAGTGGCTCCCCCCTCCTCTCCCTCTAGCTATTCCCACCACTCTCCTTAGGGGAGCTGAGCGGTGCCCAAAGATGCCCCCTTCTACTTCTTGCAGGGACAGAAGTGGGTATCCTGCGTGCCTCCTCTGGGAGGGGGCGGGGTGCCCCAAATGCTCCATGCTTCCTTCCCCCCCCCCCAATTTCTCTTACTTACCTTGCTGGAGGAAATAAGGGGCAGGTGGGGTGTTTCTCCCCTTCCCCATGTCTACTGCTTCCTTTAGGGGGAAATTACGTGGTACCCGGTGTTTCCCATAGTTGGGGAAATTGGTCATATGCTGGCTTGGCTTTCAAGGGCACCCCACTGCACGCACGCACGCGCACACACACACACACCCAACCCCCCCAAAAAAGAGCCAGGTAGGATCCCTGTCACCGTTTAAGAGACAAATCCACAATCCAAGTAGAAAGCCAAAGATTAGCTGGGCTTTTCTTTTTTCCGTTTTGTTTTGTTTTGTTTTTTTTTTTTGGTTTTTTTTTTTTTTGTTTTTGCTTTTTCCAGTTTTTATTGAGTGAAAATGTCAAACCTTGCATCAGTCATGCAAAAAAAAAAAATCAAATAAATAAAACACATATATTAAATTTCTAGTAGCACTAAATTCAAGTGGAAAAATATTCAGTCCTTAATAACGTAGGTGCTGAGAAGACCAGATTCAAGTAAAATCAGAGCACACCGTCCTGTTGTAGGATTTTTTTTTTTTTCACTTTCCGCATTATTTTTTTTTTGTCTCAAAACCTATATATAGCTATATATCTATATATATAGGTATATACATATAGATATATATACACACACATATATATGTGCATACATATTATTTTATATTTTATATATATATATATTTATATATATATATATATATATATATACACATACATATTTATAAAACATTTAAAAAGCGCACTGGTAGTTCAAGCATCACTTCTCCCCCTCCCCCTTGCCCCCACCCCCACACAGAAAGAAAAGAAAATAATAATTAAAAACAACCGAAGAAAAGTACACGTTTTTAAAATTCAAAATGAGCTAGCAATGGCTTATAGTCCTAGTGTGCAATATGGATTTTACAAAGGCTAGAAGTCTTCCCTCAAAAAAAAATAATTTTTTTTTCCCCCCTTAGGTCTGTTTTATGTATGTGGGTGTTTTTCGGGATTCTTTCTCCCCGGAAATATGGGTTCTCCTTTTTCAGAAGGCAGGGATTTTATTTTATTTTAAAAACTTTTCTTCGCTGGGAAGAAGCGGGGGGTGGGGGGTGGGGGTGGGAGACGGACGACTGTTTTCCTGTTCAACCGGAAAGCAGAATATAAGAAGATGGGATTTGGAGGTTAAGAGACGTTCAGGTTTAAAACACCGCCATTCCTATTTGTCAGAAATGGTGTAGGGCCTCCCGCTTGGGCAGGGTGGGTTGGACTAGATGACCTACAAGGCCCCTTCCAACTCTGACTATCTGTTCCCTTCCTGGCTCCATTTCAAAAGGGCCTGGGGAGCAGGAAGGAAAACAACTGATGCCCAGGGCCTTGGAGACACACTTTGGAAGCAGCCGATGTGCCAAGTGTGCGGGGAAAACCACTCGGGGTGCCCCCAGTGCCTTCTGGATGTTCACCGGTTTGAGCTTTTTTGGCAGGGCCGAAAAACATCCACGACCTCAGGGTTCCCCCAAACTTGGCCGCTTTTCAGACTTGTGGACTTCAACTCCCAGAATTCCCCAGCCAGCAAAGCTTGCTCTCTCGTAATCCCTTCCTCTCGCAATCTCTCTCCACTTTAGGAGGTTAAGAGAGAAAAGAAACAGGCACGGCTGGCTGGAGAATTCTGGGAGTTGAAGTCCACAAGTCTGAAAAGCGGCCAAGTTTGGGGACCCCTGAACTAGAGACCCCCTGGAAAGCAAGATTTCCTGTGGACTTCAACTCCCAGAATCCCCCAGTCAGCATGCTGGCTGGGGAATTCTGGGAGTTGGGAGTCCACAAGCCTTAAAAGTGGCCAAGTCTGGAGACTTCTGCACTACGTAATTGAAGCGAGTCAATATTTTCAGCTTCAATGTTAGATCAGGCAAGGCTGGGTGACAAAACGGATTAAGAAAAGAGGGGAGAAAAATATCAAATAAAACTTCAGCGCCTTTGCCGGATCTCTCTCTCTTTTTCTTCTCTTCCTAAACTTTTCTGCAAAACGACCAAGCCCGAGTCTATCACAAGCTTGTTGTTTGTCTTACACATTTCCCACTAAATGCCTATGGGGAGATATATATTTTAAGTGCTTTCTCCTGAAATCGACTCTCCACCCAGAATGCAGCAGCAAGAAGATAACTTGTGTGGATTAAACAATTTCCAAACAAAACTGCACTTTGTTTTGTTTTGTTTGTTTTTCTTTTAAAAAAACCCTCTTTTTTTAAAGTGGAGGAAAAGCTCCAATCTCTGGAACGAGGCACGTGTCCAATTGAGGGAGGGGGGGCATGGAAGTTTACCTAGAAGGCCAGGCAAGACCGTTTGAATGTTTAGGGCCTCTGCAGCCATCCGCATCCAAGGAGAGAGAGGGGGAATTCCAGGTACGTTTGGATGTGATTCAGGTGACCCCCCCCCCTGCTTCCCCGGGAAAATGCAGATTCGATTTAAAGAGGGGTGTGGGGGGGGGGGGATCCCAATCTCTCTTTTCCCTTTTGAATCCGGAGGGCTGCCCACCCCCCCTTTCTTCCTTACCTTGCTTCCTCTCTCCCTTGCTCCCTTACCCGTGGCTGCTAAAGGCCACTGACCAGAAGTGGCCAGAGATTTTATTGCCAAAGACATGAGAGAAACATGTAAAAGTCGCAAAGTTTTTGTAAACACACATGCACGCGCGCGCACATACACACAGGTGTGCTACTCAAGTTTTGGAGGACTCGCTCAAGGTACCTGGGGATGTGGGGGGGGAGGAGGAGGAGGAGGAGGGGAGATCTTTAAGTCCACCCCTTTCCAGAAATGTGACCGCAAAACAATGGGTTTCCCACAGCGCCTTTTGGGAAGCGACTCAAGGAGTTAAAAAAAGAGAGAGAGAAGCAGGGATGGGCCGAGGAGCATCTCCCAATGGAGCCCTGCTCTCCGACTCTTGGTCCCCCCCCAGCCTGGGAAGAAGGAAGGCCATGCGATCGCCTGGCATCGTGGTGCCCCTTTCGGATGCAACAGCCTTGGTTGCCAAGAGGGGAATCAGGCCAGGATTTGGGAGCCCTGCCAGGCCGTGCCAAACTAGAGGGAGACTTTTGGCAGGCGGCCCTTTCGTGAGAAAGTCAGAACTGGGAAGAGTTGCCCTCTCCTCTCCCCCAAAATGGTTCGTGCCAATCTTGTGCCAGGGGATCCCCAAACGTAGCCACTTTTAAGACTTGTGGACTTCAACTCCCAGAATTCCTCAGCCAGCACGGCTTCAAGTCTTCAAGTGGCCACGTTTGGGGATCCCCTGCCCTCCTGCGTTGTCTTTACCAGCCACACCATAGACTATCCACGGGAGGGGTGGGGGGTGGGGTTGGCAACCTCATCAGACAAAATCTCTTGGTTTCGTTAAAGGCCTGCCAAATCGAAATTCTGAAAAGATGTGAGCGATCCACAGGAAGGTGGATCTCTTTTGCCCTCTTGATAACACGGAGGGTGGCAGGAGTTCTTGAAGAAAACCAAAGGCCTGGTTCTCAAGTCAACTTCCCACCAGATACTCGGGACTGATCTGAAGGGCTCCTCGTTGTTCTTGCTGTAACTCTCCTTTTCTCTCTCTCTCTCTCTCTCTATTCAATATATATATTATTTCTAATAGCAACTTTTACAAAGGAGAAATACAACACGGCCACCATTTTCTCTGGGATACCTGAAACGGGTTTTTGCCATTCTTTTTCCTTCCTCGCTCGCCTTAAATTAAACCAAAAGTTCCCAGATTACATTCTCCCTCTTTGCACTGGGAAGGGACCATTTTGTGATTCCTGGTTTTCCTCTCCCCCACCCCTTTTCCCTTTTTTTGCAGCCCAACCACATAAGACACGGGAAGAGCAGGGCCATCACTGACACAAAACCTCTCAGCTGTCAAGCATCGGAAGAGAAAGACCCCCAAACAAGAGTGGGATGCTGCCGGTATAACAACCGGTTTCGGTGGGTCGTGCGCTTCGGCTGATCAGCTGAGACGATAACAGGGGCCCACATGATCTTCTGAACGAACCAGGTCACTGCTCGCTGATCTTCGGAGAGAACTGGATCGCTCGAACCAGGTCGAACCGGCAGAATCCCACCCCTGCCTCCGAGGTCTTTCAATTTGCACCCGAGGCAAAGCCAGGATCTGTTCCCTTCTGGGAGGCTTGAGCAGGACTCCTCAGCTGGGACATGCCGGGACTTTCTTCCCCCCTCTGGTGTTTTGAGAGAAGGTTTGGGGGGGGGGGGGAATGCAACGCTTGGTCTTCCCAATTCCCAATTCTGGACTGGGAAGACTTTAAGTGCTGGACCCAGATGGGTCCAGAAGTGCAAGCCAGAGGTCGCCCTGCCATGGCTGAGGCCTTCAGGGGAAGATGCCGAAACGGGCCTGGATCTCCTGCTTGAAAGACCTTCCAGTCACTGGGGGAGCCTGTGGTTTAGCTCTTCTCCCTTTCTGCAGGCTGGAGATCCAGACTCACCCCTTGGCTTGGCTTTCTCCGCACCTACCGGAGGCCGGGCCACTTAGAGCTACTCCTCCTTTCCTTCAATGACCTCCCCCTCCCCTAAAAAAAAAGCCAGGGCTCCATCAGGAGGCCCTCCAGCTTCAGGGAGAGGCTTTACATTATAAAGCAGTTCCTTCTTCTCCTTAGAAAAATTGGTAACTTATTATTATTATCATCCTCATTATTATTATGACTGATATTTCATTCCCAGCTTGGATCGATTCGTCTCGTGTTTCCCCCTCCCCACATTTTGGGTGTTGTTTTTTTTTGCTTTTCTTTTCAAAAACAAACAAACAAACTGATAATAAATACCAAGTTCCAAGCATTCCCAGCTGCCTGAGACTCCCATTTCTCCTGTTCATGTGATGCCGGAGAAAAGGGGGAGAAAGGAATAGGAATATAAGTGATACCGGAACCCACCCCGTCCCCTAATTCCCCACCCCAACCCCCAGTGGCAAAAGGACTCGGCTTTGCAGCTCAGCAGAACCTAATCCAGCTTTGCCGCTATATATATATCTATATCTACATCTATAGATATATAGATATATCTATATTTTGTATGACTTAACGCTCTCATTACTCCTATCCCCCACCAGATGCTAGCTGCCTGCCCCCACCACCCCCCGTCTCCCTGAGAATGGGAGGAGTATTAGAGGACAAATGAACACACACCGGAGTCGAAGGGTTAAAACAAAAACCCGTCCCGCGGAGAGAAGTGGGCTCGGAAGGGGCAGGCCGCTTCCTGTCACGGGGAGCACATCCATCCAGAAGCGGGAGGGTCAGTCCATCTGCATCACGGGACCACCGTGCTCCTCCTGCTGCCCCCCCTGTAAACATGTGCACCCGAACAGATGGGTCCTCCTGCTGCCCCCACCCCACCCCACCCTATCCCCAGGATGTTGCTGCTGCTGCTGCTGCTTCCGCCTCTCCGGCTCCGTCATGTCTCCGTGTCATGTGTGGTCCAAGATATCAGTGCTTCCCTCCGCCTCTCGCGCACCTTCTGGGATAGAGTCCGTTTTGCTGCTTGCTGGCCATTCTAGCATTCGTTCTTGCCTCTCCCCTCAACACAGCAACGTCTCCTGTTCATGCAGTTTTGTTTTGTTTTTTTGCTTTCTCCGCTCGCCAAGGCCAAACCCCCAGGCCCACCGCTGCTGTGTGGCTGCTCCTTAAGGAGCTGAGGCTGGCTCGCCAGAAGGCATGGAAGTGTCACTGGGATCCGCGGTGGAGGAAACGGCCTCCTGCAGTTCGCTAATGTCTTTTGCAGGCAGGCCCTCTGTGTCAGGGAGCGACTCTTCTGAATCGGTGTTCAGATCCTCTTCCTCCTCATCCTCATCCTCCTCTTCGTCATCCTCCTCATCTTCCTCCTCGTCCTCGTCCTCCTCGTTCATTTCCTCCTCCTCTTCATCATCGTCATCGTGGGAAGAGTCATCCTCTTCTTCCACGTTGCCGCAGCTGGCCAGGAAGAGCTTGCTGGCGGCAGGGGCCTGGCTCTCTGCTGGGATGGAAGGGAGGCTGCCTGTGCCCTCGAGGGGCTTCTGGCTGAGGTCCACAGAGTCACTGAGCCCCACACCTGCTGCGTTCTGCAGGAAGAAGAGGGAGCTCTTGGCGTCTGTGCTCAGGTTGAGCGAGCTGTCCAGGTTGACAGAAGCACTCTGGACCTCGTACTCCATGGGGGTGACAGGGAGACCCTCAGGCCCCGGAGAGATGGCCGGCAGCTCCCCCCGCTCCTGCTTCTCGTGCTTGCGCTTGTGCGAGTCCATCTGCGACATGCCCACCACGGTGTGCTTGCACCCGGGGTAGGTGCAGTGGAAGTGCGAGCACTTGAGTTTGTATTTGCACTCGGGCACTTCGCAGTCCACGCTGGAGCTGAACTGGCAGAAGCCGGCGGCGCTGATCACGTCCTGCTTGCCATGGTGCTTGCGGTGGGCCGTCACTTTGGTGCTGTCGGTGCAGCGGAAGCCGCAGCGCAGGCAGTGGAAGTGCGTGCTGTTGCCGGAGAACTGGCAGTCAGGGAAGTGGCAGCTGAGGGAGGACTTGAAGCGCTTGAAGTCGTCCAGCACCAGGTTGTCCACCCGGTCGTGATGCTGGGCGTGCTTGTACATGTGGGTGCGCCCGCAGAATTTGTACCCGCAGTTCTCCCGGGTGCAGTGGTAGTGCGTGACCTTGAGGGAGAACTGGCAGTTGGCGTCTTTGCAGTCCTCGTACAGGTCGTAGCGCCGGAAGCCCTCCAGCATCATCCCCTCATCCAACATCTTGCGGGAGGAGGGGGTCTTGCGGCGCTTGCCAAAGGGGGACATGTCCTCGATGATCCAGAAGCGCTTCTTGGCCCCCGCAGCGGTTGGCATGGTGATGGTGTTCCCTGGGGAATAAAGGCAAGAGATTAGCATTTTTCTTTCAGAGCCCCCTCGTGAGCCCCCTTCCAGAGCCCCCTCGTGTTGGGTAATGTGAACTTTTGCTTTAATGGCCAGGTTGTGGTAGAGCACACTCCAAGTCCCATCTCTAAGCAGAGTGGTCTTGCGAGACCCAGGAGGGGCGGCTCCCCAACGGGATGGAACTCAGGGGTCCTTGGGGCTCTCTGAGCTGGCTTGTTTTCTTGCACACGTTTCATGACCCTAACTAAGTAACATGTTCAGTGCTCGTAGAATATAAAATGAGTGTAAACTCCCTTCCCTCCTAGCACTGATGATGTGGCTAGTTGGGTAATGAAACATCTGCAAGAAGGAGCACCAAGGACTCCTCATGTCAACCCTGAGCTACAAATACTCTTTTTCTTTCTTTCTTTCCTTCCTTCCTTCCTTCCTTTCTCTTCCTCCCTTTCTTCCCTCCCTTCCCATTTGTCCTAGCACTGATGATGTTATTTAGTTGGGTCATGAAATCTCTGCAAGAAAACAACTAAGCTCAGAGAGCAACAAAGACAGCAAACCTGATCTACAAATATTCTCCTTCCTTCCTTGCTTGCTTCCTCTCTCTCTCTCTTTCTTTCTTTCCTCTCTCTTCCTTCCTCCTTTCCCTCCCTCCCTGTCTTTCCCTTCCTTTTGGAACGAGCACTGATATTATCTAGTTGGGTCATGAAATGTCTGCAAGAAAACAAGCAAGCTTAAGAGAGAACCAAGGACCTCTTGTTTGAACCCTGAGCAACAAATATTCTCCTCTATTGGAATGGAAGTCTTCCTGAGACCTGGATGGCCCCAACTCAACTAACCTTTTGTAAGGTTTTGAAGAGTTGCTTCTTCCTACTCCACTGCCATTTTGGCAGTACGCAGACAGGCTGGCCATTTTTGGAGCCTCACGTCTATCGACAACTGGCCAATGTGTCAACTCGTAAATCATTCCTATGCCTGTTTACAAGTTGCCTTAAGAAGGAAGGGGGGAAAGGCCTGAGGGAGCAGTGCGGCCGATGAAGGCCAGAAGCACATTCCACGCTTATCTTGTGGAGACTGTAGCCTAGGCTACCAGATCTTCTACACGTGGAAATCCTTCACTGGAGAATGTGATTGATGACACCCAGCCCTGTGAACGTGTTTGGAGAATCTGATATATGACACAGTCAGGGGGGAAAACAAAGTCATAGGTGATAGTAAAACACGTGTCTCAGAGTTGGCTTCATATGGATTAATGCCAGACATGTTGCTCCTAATAACTCTTTTGAATTCTTTTGAAGCTTGCCTCAAGACTCATAACTTAATTAGGGCAATCACTGGCACAATGATGCTGGGGGAGAGGGATATTGGGAGTAGTGCTACGAAAAGCAGAGATCAGATTACCTGCTGCATCCTGCACTAGCGGGACATCGCTTTTGACTGGATTGGCAAGGATGGGTGAGAGCCCTGTCGAGCTGGCGGTGGGCAAGGCAATGCCCCTGCTGGATCCCAGGGTGGCACTTAGCAGAGAGTATGAGACACACGATGGAGAGAAGAGGTAGGGCAGGGAGGGGAGGGGAGATCTGAGCAGGGCTTGTGAAAAAGAGGGAGGCAGAGATGGTGGAGGAGGTGCATTGTGGCTAACATCGTCACCAGCAGCAGCAGGAGGAGGAGGAGGAGGAAGAGCAGCCAGGCAGCCTGGAGAAACGTGGAAAGAAAAAAATAGGAGGAAAAGAAAAACCACCAGAGAAAAAAAGGAAACAGCCCCCAAAATAAGACCCCCTGAGAAGTGTAAGCCACAAGATGAAAAATGGAGGACAAATTCACAGGTACAATGACAGAACCAGAGCAGAGGAGAAGATGGAGAAGGGTGATGAGTAGCAGCAGCACAGCAGCAGAGGGGGGTCTCCATGAGGACAGCTGGACCACCCCAACCGGGGCAGGCAGGTAGCAGGTCTTCCAAGGAGACAAGAGGGCTGTGTGTGTGAATGGTCAAATGGGAAGTCAGGGAAGGACCGGCAGCTTCTTGGGCCTGGCTCATCCGGGGAGGCCGGTGGCATTCCCTGGATAGGGGTGGTGGTGGTGATGGACACTCCATCCGCCTCCCAGAAGGTCAGGTGCTTCAGCTGCCTCTCGGGGCCATAGGCCTCTTTTGCAAGTGATTCATTGGAGGTGAATGTTAATCAATGCAATGCTGGGGATTTTCAGTCAAAGGCATTGACTTTCTGTCCCTGGCAGCCTCTTTGGGGGCCCTGCTTGGCTTTTCAGAGCCCTCAGAGGCACCCTGGCGTGTCTCTTCCACAAATCCCTCGTCCCACGTCGAGAGAGTCCACCTGGGAGGCCACTCAAGAGCCTTCCACGTTTGAAAAAAAAAACCATCTGACCCAGAGGGCATAGCTTCTCGCAGAGCCCCAGCCTGGAGGTGGGGAGCTGCATGTGTGTGTGTGTTTTGTGTGTGTGTTTTGTGTGCAGTAGGACACTCACCGGCTGAGGTGCTCTCATTGCCCACCGGGGTGCTGGAGCAGCTGCGGTCCATGTTCGATGACTCTGAAGAGATGGCGCCAGGGCTGCATCCCGTGTAATCCAGGTACTCCTCTGTCTCGGGGTCCATCAAGTTGGGGGCTCCCTGAAAGGAGGCAGGATTCCCTGATGAAGCCGGGCTGGGGGCCAGGCTGCTTACTTGTGGGAGGCTGTCATTCCTAGCAGTGTGGCCCACCACCTGCAGCAAGACAACGGAAGGGGCAGGGGTGACTTTTGGGGGGGATCTGGCTGTTTTCTGCCTCTCTTCCTGAAAACAAAGGAGCTGCAGGCATTCCTTCCTCTCATTAGGTGGATTCTAACCTCCTGTCCTGCATGGTGTGTGTGTGAGAGAGAGAGAAAAAGAGAGAGAGAGAGAGAGAGACAAAGAGACAGAGACAGTCTGAGAGACAGAGAGAGACATAGACAGAGAGAGTCCAAGAGAGAGAGAGAGAGACAGACACAGTCCGAGAGAAACAGAGACAGAGAGTCCGAGAGAGAGAGACAAAGACAGAGAGAGTCCAAGAAAGAGAGAGAGACAGGGAGAGAGAGACAGAGACAGTCAGAGAGAGAGAGAGAGACAGACAGAGAGTCCAAGAGAGAGAGTCTGAGAGAGAAAGGGAGAGAGAGACAGACAGAGAAAGAGCCCGAGAGAGACAGAGCCCGAGAACAGAGAGAGAGAGAGACAGACAGACAGAGACAGAGCCCGAGAGAGAAAGAGAGAGAGACAGAGACACAGAGAGAGAGTCCAAGAGAGAGACAGGGAGAGAGAGAGACAGAGACAGTCAGAGAGAGGGAGGGAGAAGGAGAGAAAGAGACAGGCAGTCAGAGAGAGAGAGGGAGAGGGAGAGACAGACAGAGACAGAGCCCAAGAGAGAGAGACTGAGACAACAACAGAGACAGGAGATGCTGCACAGCCCTTTACACTGCAAAAGCAGCCCTTTCCGGGCATGGAAAGAAGCTGAGTATGTAGCAACAATCCTGAGCTTTTAGCCTGAAGCCCCAGAACTGTGTTGCGCTCCTGAAATTCGGGGTGGGGTTGTGTGTTTGCCCCTCCAGAGGCCTGTGAGAAACTGCTGAGGAATTGTGACTTTTAATATCCCACAAAGGAAAACACAGTAAAAGCACGCCGGTGGTAATCGCATTAAGCCACATTTCATTTCTTGAGCTCTAATTGAATTTGATTTCGTTAAAACCAGAACTTAGGTTGGGGTCAAGGCATGGGGGGACTTTTTTGGGGGGGGCACTTCGCCCCTCGTGTCCACTGCCCTCTAAAAGCCGTTTTCTGGGATCCTGGCAGGTTTCACCACTTCACGAGAAGCCGCTCCTGGTCCTACCCACCCCCTCGAATGCGGGTCAGGAGGCATAGGGGGCAATTTGGAGGGCAGCTGCTGGTGGAAAGCGGGCGCAGCCGGAGCTGGATGGCCCACACAGCCGAGGCTTTCCTGCTTCCAACTGCTGTCCCTGAAAACACCGAAGCCATGGGATGGAGAAGCAATCCTCCAGGAGAGTCACCTGAGTGGGAACACGGTCAAAGTTCTTCCCCAGCATCCTCCTCATGTGCTTCCGGGCGTGGGACGTCATCTGATGCTTCAGCAGAAAGGAGAACTGGCAGCCCTCACGGATACAATGGAAATGGCTGTTGACCTGGTTGTATTTGCAGCCTGGAAGGGAGGGGAAAAGATTTACACGTTGCACGATGACAACCAACATCTTGGTAGTGGGGAGCAGACGTGGTCAAAGTGGTGGGATTCAAAAATGTTTTTTACTCGCGGTTCTATGGGCGTGGCTTGGTGTGCATGGCAGGGGAAGGTTATGCAAAATCTCCATTCTGTCAGGATGCCAGCAATCACCCTAATTGAATCACGATTCTCGAGCCAAACTTCAAAAAACTGTATGAAGCAAACTCTGGCCTATGTTATTTACAGTCCCCTGTGACCCTGTTTCCCCCCTCCCCCCTGGGTGTGTCATCAATCAGATTCTCTAACAAAGCACACTCACAGGCTGGGTGTCATCAATCATGTTCTCCAATTAAGTATATTCACGGGCAAAAGCTCTGGTATTTTAGTTACAGTCTTTTAAAGAGAAGAGTTGGAATGTACTTTTGCTTTCCCCCCCATTTTATGGCAACTACCAAAACAGGCATAGGAATGTTTTATGAGTTGACACATTCCCTTCCCATCCCTCTAATCTGCTTTCCAGCTCCATTCTCCTGGGCAGGGCAACCCAAGAAGACCCAAATGATCAGCTGGGACTCAACGGGAGGCAGAGAAGAGATGGGGTTGGTGGGGCCAGTCAGAGGTGGGATTGGACGGTTCTCCAAATAACTCAAATTTTCTGCTACCGGTTCTGCAGCACCGGTCAGAACCAGCTGAAGACCACCTCAGGATGCACCCCCGGGACGGGCCAGATGCCGCTCTTGGTCCAAGCCCAGGAGGAAAGAGCTCTGGAACAGCTCCCCATAGCTAATCAAGAACTCCAGTGGGAACGGAGGCTCTCTTTGAGGGCCTCTGCCCCATAGTAATGGGGCTGCTGGGGGGGGGGGAGGCTGGGATGTGGCATTTCCACAATTTGGAAATGAAACCCTCCTGAGAATTTGCCTCCCAATGGCTGCGCAAACATCTGAAGGGGGCAAAGACGGATGCCTCCCCCACCTCACAAGAGAAATCAAGCAGGGAAGGAAGGAAGATCGACCTGGGATCCAGCCCAAGATGGACCCAGGCTGAGCAACATGTATGTCTCCACGCACTCAAACACACACACACTCCACAGCCTGTCTCCTTTGCGGTGGGCGCGAAGGTCGACCGAGAGGGACATTTCTGAGATAACTCGAATGACTTACCGAACGACTGAAGTCAAACCCGCTGCATTGAATTTATTAATTGGCAGGTTGAACAAATTAAAACTGATCAGTTTTTTAAAGGGTTTAATTGGAAAGCCATTTTAAATTTATGAAAATTACCGATGCCAGGGGCCGTCTTAAAAAGTGGCATTCCTTGTTTCCCGCGAGAGAGAGAGAGAGAGAGAGAGAAAGAGGCCTTCTTGAATGCTGCCTGCTATAACTTTTATTTAATTATTTCCAAGATTTATTAGTTGCCTTATAGCAAATACTCTCTCAGCATGACATACAATGAAAACACAAATAAAATCCAAAATCCATATACATCTCGTCAGAAGCGGCATAATAAAGCCATCAATTAAAAAGCAGCGGAGGTTAAAAAACAGGCACCAGCCGTCCGTGTCCCCCCCCCCACACCCTCCTCTTCCCGCCCCACGACAAGCTCCATAGCCCACCCCAAAGCCAGAGCTGCTTTGAAATGTAACCTGCCAGGGAAAAGGCCCCTGTGGTTCCCCCCACCCCAAACTGTTGATGGACTTGGGTGTATTTTGGGGGGGCAATGGGATGAATTAATTGATGCAGAAGCCATGGGCTCTTCCAGCCACGGATGGCTTTCCTGCCACGCTTTACCACAGGTCTCTTTACAAGCTAGCCTGCAAACCGAGCTTTGCCACCGGAAGAGCATTGCCCAGTTGGCATTTCTTGAGATCCTCTCTCCTCCTCCCCCCCCACCCATACACAATGGCCCCTCCCTCCAGCCCTGGTTGCCTCCCCCCACCCCCGGCATCCTCCTTGCTCTCTGCTCTGCTGGGGGGGGGCGAGTCTGTTCAAGATGATTGGCAGCAGGCAGGTGAGCCCAGGCTTGCTCGTTGCTGGGGCAGCCAAAGGTCGGGTATCATCGGCTGGTTTTGCATGGCCCGGTGATGTGCCGGACAGACGGCAGCCAACCGCCAAGCCTCTTGGCCTTCCCGAGCCAGGAACCAGGTAAGGGCTGGCCTAGGGCCTTGTTGTCCTGTTGCCCCGGTTACAAGCTGTGCCTTGCGATCATCCCCAGGGCTAAAATGCTTGACAAAGGACAAAATGGAGTCTACATGCAGATGTTCAGTCATCCAAATCAGGGTTGCCCCAAAGCTGCTTTTCCAAAAAGGCCAATGGACTTTTCTTCCTTTTGGTTTTGGTTTTCACCAGAAAAACTGAAGAAGCTTCTTGCAGGAGAAGCCAAACGTTTTCAAAAGAAAAAAACACCACCAAGGGTTGTTTTTTTTTTTGAAATACAAAATGGAGTAGCCCTTTTTTTGGTCCACCTCTCCTGTCCTTTTGAATCGTCTGGGGTGTTTTTGCGCATATCCCTTGTCCCACCCACACCAGAGGTGGTCTTCAGCCGGTTCTGGAGAACCAGTAGTGGAAATTTTGAGTCGTTCAGAGAACCCGCCAACCCCACCTCTTCTCTGCCTCCCATTGAGTCCCAGCTGATCGGCTGCGTCTCCTTTGGTTGCCCTGCCCAGGAGAACAGAGCTGGAAAGCAGGTTAGTGGGGTGGGGAGGGAAGGGGGATTTTGCACTAGCCTTCCCCTGCCACACCCACCAAGCCACGCCCACAGAAAACATGTTTGAATCCCACCACTGATCCACAGTCCTGAGTGGGGCTTAGAAGGGGGGCAAGGATGCCAGGCGTGCAAAGGGCACCCATCCTTCCAGAACCCTGAGGTATCTAGAAGTGGCAGGTTAAAGGAAGATTTGGGGTCCCTCTGAGCCTCCCCTGATGAACTGTCTCCTTTTCTCTTGCAGGGGGCGGAGGTCAGCACTGAACCCCCCCCCTCCAATCCTGGGTTTCTGCAGCTGAAGCTGAGCAGCCAGGGGGAGGGGAAGTGCCCTTCTGCAGGCCCAGAAGCAGCCATAGGGACGCCGAACTCTGGTGGAATGACTGGGGAAGGCTAAGCCAGGCCAAGCAGCTCTCGCAGCAGCAGAACAGAAGACTCTCTGGTCTCTTGCCCCTCAGGTGGGCAACCTATCCGGGCACTGCCACCTGGGGCTCCCCTCTTTGAACTGCTGGCCCCACCTTTATGAATGACTGGCAAACGCAGATGCCAACCACACCCGCTGCCTCTACGCAATGTTGGACGCTTTGATGTGCCTCTGCTTCTCCAGGGACTTGGCATTCAGAAGAGGCAGGGTCGCCCTCACTGCCAGCAGAAGCCCACGCTTCAGGCAGGGCCATCTGGGGAATACTGGGACAATATATTTCTATTCTAGGATGTCCTGGGTGAGCCTCGCTGTGAAAACCGGGCTTTTGGCACAAAGGACTAGCAAAGAACGGCAGAGCGGTTTCCTACTTTTCTCTCTCCACCCTCGGGATGCGACGGCCAGCAGGGTTCAAGAAAGGGTTTGTGCCCAAGATGGGCTGGTGGGCTCAGCCTTGCCCGGCATCACAGCCCAGGACACTTCATATTTGAGCTCCAGCTGCTTAATTGGGGAAGGAGGAGGGACGACTTCAAGTTGAATAAAACGAGCGTCCAGCTGAACTCGTACGATTCCACCACCAAACTAAATTCAGGCTAAACTAGAATACAATTAAACCTTTGAGGAATCGAGTTTGTTTTATGACAACTGCATTGTTTGCAACCTGACAGCAAGAAGCGTGGGGGAAAACCCATCGGGTCTGCTTAAGCTGCGCGAAGGAAAGCTGGAAGGGAAGGCGAGCGAGTGAAGGCTGTGTCATCGATGTGTGTCTGTCCCATCCCGTCCTGTCTGCTTACCCAGCCTGCCGCATTCTTCCCGCTTGGTGAAGTACTTGAAACCGTTGGCAGCTCTCCGCTCGGCCTTCTCGTGCTTCTTCACATGCCACGGCAGCTTGGTGGTGATGTTGGTCACGAAGAAGCAGCCAGGGCGAAGGCAGTGGTAATGCCCCCGCATGCGGAACTCACAGTGCTGCAGGCAGGAGAGGGAGGGAGGGAGGGTCAGGCTCGTGAGATAAGCCCCCCACCATCTCAAGGCCCCCATGTTCCAGGAGATCCTGCATCCCAGCCCCTCCTGTTCTTTCTCTCCCGGGACCCTCCGTGGGGGCTTACCTGGTTTGGACAGAGACACTGCAGGGAGTAATAAGCGAACTGATCGCGCACGTTCACCAGGTTATTGTTGGGGTTGATGTGGTCGAGGCAGTGGGACTCGGCCTTCCCCGAGGTTTTGCATACGTATTTGCAGTTCCCAAAGAGACAGTGGAAGTGGAATTTGTTGGCATACTTGCAGTCCGTGGCCAGGCAAGGATCGCTGGAGGAGAGACCCAAAATGAGCCCTTTGAGGCTAACAGGCACAGTGTTGTGGCCTGTCGGCTGATGGCTCCTCCAGCAGACAAATCAGAGGAGGAGGAGGAGGAGGAGGCGTGGGGTTAGCATCAAGGCAACCTGGGAGCCCCGAGGGGGAAGAGGGAATGGAGCTGGCAGAGAGACAGAGGCGGAGCCTGGGCCATCCGTCAGCCCTCAGATAGAGACTCCCAGGCCTGGAAATGGCTGATGAGGAAGAGGAGGAACAGCTGGGTCCAGTGCCTGATTGTGGATGCACAGAAGGCAGTGGAGAGGAGAGGAGAGCAGTGGGAAATCAATGGGCCAGTCCTTGGGAAGGAATAGCTACCGCCACTACTGAAGCCCCACCAGACTCTGGGGATAAAAGGCAGGGGGCAGAGATGAATAGATGCGGCAGACAATTATTTATCTTCCGGATGGACAGACTTGTTATCCTGAGAGAGAAACTTTTTGCCACCACTCCTAATAAAGGAATCTTTTGAGTTTACTTCAGAGGGTTTGTCGTGTTTGGGGAGTTGGGTCAGAACAGATGGTTGCAGGCTTTCCCTCCTGGAACACCCTAGCCAGTTGGGGGCATCCCAGTGACCAAAGAGCCTGCCTTGAACACCTCGAGCCCAGGTCACCAACCCCTGGATCCCAACATTGTCCATCTAAAAGAGCCACTCACTTCTCTTGGAACTGGAGGAAGCCCGGCTTAACCTGTGGCTTGGCATTCTCCAGGGAAGTGGTGGCCATCGGGGAGGTGGCCAGCCCGGGCCCCGAGACGGGAAGCTGAGACATGGTAGAAGCCAGCTGTTTCCAGGCCAGGAGCGTGGGAGTGGATGGCACGCTAGCCGGACACGCGGTGGGCCCCTCCGTGGCTGAGGCAGTGGCCAGAATGGCAGACGCGGCGGATGGAGAGGAAGGAGGGATGGAAGTCTTGTTCTCTGCCGGAGTCGGGAAGGCATGCTCCGAGGTTCCCTTCGCGGCACCTCCTTCTGTTCGGAAGTGGAAACTACAGAGAAGGATGAGGAGAGAGAGAGACGGAGAGGGAGAGAGATCCATCAGCCATAGACACGGACAGCTAGAGCAGCTCATTCGGTTGCCCCGTTTAGGCATCACTTAGTGGTCTCCTGCTTGTTTCTAAACAGGGGTGCTTCTGGCGAATTCCTAAGACTGATTCTGGGCAGCTTCACAGAAATTAAAAAATGCCTTTATGACATACAGGGTGACATTCATCTCAGGGAGCCTCAGCTTAGCCCGCCAATTTAGGGGACTGCCCAAAACTCCTGGGGCCAGAGCCCAGTTTATAAGCATCTCTGAAAATGGGCAAAGTGTGGGCGATCTAAATCTCCAGGGTGGCTTTTTGGGAGGGCAGATGCTGCGGCCTAAGCTCTGGGTTTTTAAGCACAACACTGCTCATCATTCTTGGGCCTTTTCCAGGGTTGAAAACCCCTACGCTGAAGGATCTACACCAGGGGTCCCCAAACTTGGCAACTTTAAGACTTGTAGACTTTAATTCGAAGAATTCTGGAAGTTGAAGTCTACAAGTCTTAAAAGTTGCCAAGTTTGGGGACCTCTCATCTACACACACACACACACACACACATACACACACACTCATATTTGTTTAGTGCTCCAATCAGGAACGGCAGTTCACAAAGACCACCGGAAGTCAGTGTGACAAAACCCAAGACGGATCCACGGATGTGTCCACCTGACAACTGTGGATGTGTCCACCCAAATCACACACCCGCCGAGGAAAAATCTTCGTCAGATATCCTCGATCCAGGAAGCTGGGCTGAGGGACTATCGCCGCATCCTGTCTAGGGCATTGCCTGCATCGACAATGGAAGGAAGCCGCTGTTGTTGGCCTGGTGGTCGTGTTCCCATTTCACAGGTGTGAAGACTGAGACCAAGAGATCGCTGAAGTTCGGTCAGCGTAAATGCTTACAAGAGAGGAGCCGTGCCAGGGGTTTGTCTGGGTCAAGGCAAGCCAGTACCGATGCCTCCCACCTGGCAGAATTGGGGCGAGGGGAGAGACCTGCTTCTGTGTTTGCTTACTGTTCGTGTGTATTGGGTTTCTATTTCCATTACTGTGAGCGAATGGGCGGCCATATACATTTCCTTAAACCAACACACAGATCCTGCTGCCTGTGACCCTCTCTGCCACCTCTGTTCTTCCTTCTCAAAGGCCTGAAAGGATTTAAAAAGCACGCAGATGCACACGCATACAGAGCAGCCGCGAGGGAAGCGATGCCTGGGACTTACTTGGCATGCTTCACGGCTCCATCCACGGTGCTGAAGAGCGCGCCGCACTCTTCCACCACGCAGTGGAAATGCATCTTGTGAAGGAAGTCGCACTGGGCATCGCAGAAATCCTTAGTGCCAAACCTGCCAAAGGAGGAGGAGGAGAGGAAGCCTGAAACTCTGCAAGCACATGCTCTGCAGGCCCTGCACCCTGGATACCCTCCCCTCTCCACCCCCGGTGGTTGAGACCCTTCCTCTGCCCAACTTGGACCTTCCCACCCCCAACCCCTCCCCTCCAGCCTGCAAAGCAGCCTCTGCCCCCTTGGTCCAGAGTCCCCCCCTCCTCCCCATTTTAAAGACCCCCTTCCAATCATTCTGCAAGCAGGCAGGAAATCTTCTTTCCTGGGTTGTCTTTGAATGGGGGACAAGGACGCTTCTTCCTTGGGCTGAAGCATAATGGCCCCGACTGATCAGGCAGATAACAGCAGGACAAAGAGGGGGAAAGAGGAGGCCTGCTGGACAAGGAAGAAGCCCTGCTATAATTTCCTAGGAGGGTCAATCTTTTAATTAACTGTTTGGCTTTGAACTGGCTGGATTTAAATACATTTACATACTGAAAAACATAAGAGATGAAGATGTCCTTTTTACCAAAAGAAAGCAACACCATCTCTCTCTCTATATATATATATATTCTGTCTGATTTGGGAAAAAAAATAGTTTTTTCTTATCATGGCATTCTTTCTTTCTTTCTTTCTTTTTTTTTTTAAAAGCAGCCTGGGGTTGATTTTAATTTTTATTTGCTCCATACCCATGCTTTGCAACAAAATTATGTCGTCCAGCTTAGTTTTTGGGGAGGAGAAAAAAAGGGGGAAAAAATCCTGCCTCTGCCTACCACCATCCATTGGTATTCATCTGGCAAGTGTCATGTCAGTGTGGGAGAGAGTTGAGGGCTGTTTGGAAACTGAAGCAGTATTTGCTGCATGAGCAAGGAGACAGCAAGGAGCCTGGGCGTGGCTTAGCTCAACTGTTCTATACTAAAGCTGCTTGCTGCTGTGAAACTAAAATTGAAACTGAAACTCCTCTCCTCTGCTTGGGTTTTGCATTTGGAACAGATTTCTTTTCAGGTGGGGAGGGGAAGTGGAACTCCTCAGTATCAGAGCGTGTTAATAATAATAATAATAATATTGGAAATATTAATGCTCTGATGGTCATTTTGAAAAATCCTCTTTTAGAGAGCACCTAAGAGGAACATACGGGCTAAATTTCAAGTTGGTAGGCTTTACAGTTGTGGAGATTTTGTGATGATGCCCGAGTGGTATTTCGCTTTTATAGAGAGAGAGGTTAGTTCGGCCTTCCTTGGGAGCAAGGCAGCTGTGAGGCCCCACATCTGGTTGTAGAAGGCTTCCTATCTTGTAGTGTCGCACACACAGAAGTTGTGCGCAACTTCACAGCCGCTCAAGAATTTTCTGGGAAAACCGAATCACGCTTCAAAAGACAGAAAAGGCCACGGGAGGGGAAGGGAAATGGAATTCCTCGGGTTCCCTGGCTTCCATTTCTTAAAATTCGGGTGTTTCCTAAAGAGGTTCAGGAACAACCAGGGATGGGTTGGGAAGGCAGAATTGGAAGGAATCTTGACTTCTCCTTCTGCAGAGGAAGCCAGTTGACTGGCCTGAATCAAACAAGAATAACCCACAAGAAATGAAGAACTCAGCAAACTTAAGAAAGAGGTTGGATTACCACTGGCCTGAAATGGTGTAGAGTTTCCTGCCTGGGCAGTGGGTTGGACTAGAAGACCCCCAGGGTCCCTTCCAACTCTGTTACTCTATATTCTATGAACTAAGGCAAAGGCAATTCCAGGGAACAATAAGAGATGGGCTTGTTGATGCTTCTTGAGATCCAGTCTCTGATTTTGCAGTGCCAGGCAAACCTCTCTGGCTCTTTCAGGAAAAAAGCTCTGACTTTTCCAATTGCAGAGAGCTAGTAGATTTGACTTCTACTTCCAGTTAATTTTGGCCCGTTTTATGTGCTTTGAACCTGTTTCTTATTGCCAATGTCTTTACAGAGGCTAAGGCAGGGTTAAATTCCATTAGCAGGCAAAACAACTCGAGTCCTGGGAAGTGATGATGCTTGAAATATTGGAAGCTAACCAGGGCCCTGGCACTGTGCCCTCCATGCTGCTTTGGCCCTGGCATTGTGCCCTCCATGCTGCTTTTGCCCTCCATGCTCTTGCCCAATGCAAGAGTCTCCTTCAGCAGCCTCAGAGGTGGCAGGGAAGGCCCCCTTGCAGCCCACCCCCCCCAGGCCTTCCGTGGGGCAGTGCCTGCCCTCCAAGCATCCCTCTCTCTCTTTTGACCCCCAGGTCCTCTTCCTGCCCTCACCTGCGCAAATACATCTTCCAGGGCTCTGCAAGCTTCTCCTGAACGAGAGCCTTCACGGTCTTGCCCAGATACTGGGTGGCATCTCCCGCAACTGACAGGTGCGCACCATCGCTCTCCCCCTTCAAGCCAAGGAGGTTCCCCAGGTTTGGGTTATTCTGGGACATCTGTGGGCAGAAAAGGGATTTTGTTGTTTGGAGAGAAAGCCCAGAACTTCCTGAGTGGATCTTTAGGAGAAAAGTTTTGAGAGCAGGGGCTGAAAACTCCTGGACTCAGTCAACGAAAGGAATCATTGAGGATTTTATTAATTGTTGCTGAATATAGGGGGTTGGTGCCCATCTCCGTCTCAAGGACACTGAACCAGCGCTGTCCGAAGACATTTCTGTGGTTGTGTGGCCAGTGTAACATCACGAAGGGCTGCTACCTTCCCACCGAAGTGGTGCCTATTTATCTACTCGCGCTTGCAAGCTTTTGAACTGCCACTTTGGCAGGAGCTGAGGTGAGGACGGAGCTCACCCAGTTGCGCGGTGCTTGGCCCTCGAACCCGGGCTGCCAGCTTTGCAGCTAGCAAGCCCAGAGTCTTAACCGTGCTATCTCTCTCTCCTGGAGCAGTTCGAAGCAAGCTGCAGAGCACCCATCATCCCCAGCAAGGTTGGCTTATGGGGTGGTTTGGTCTGAATGAATTCCCCCTCCTTGTGGGTTTTGGGCTATTCCTCTCCTCTCTTTCTCTCCCAAGTCAGAGGAAGCATTTGCTGCTACTTTGATGGAAGGACAAGATCCCTTTGCTCTCGTATGAGCCGTGGTGGCACAGTGGTCAGAATGCAGCATTGCAGGCAAACTCTGCCGACTGCCAGCAGTTCAATTCTGACCGTCTCAAGGTTGAACTCAGCCTTCCATCCTTCTGAGGGGGGTAAAATGAGGACCCAGATTGTTTGGGAGAGTAGGCTGACTCTGTCAACTGCTTAGAAAGGGGTGTAAAAGCACAGTGAAGCAGTATATAAGTCTAAGGGCTATTGCTATCACTTCTGGCAAGGTGGTTAATGCTAGCCTTTAATCAAAAGCCACTTTGAAAGTGACAGCGTTTAAACAGGAGTGGGATTCTCCAGGTTGAACAACTGGTTCAGCGATGCACAGCACAGCTGAGAAGCCGCAATCCGTTGTGCCGAGCTAATCAGCTGAGAAGATATAGGTAGGGTGAAGCGCAGGGGTGAGTGGGCAGGCCTACATGAAAGTTGCAACGAACCGGTTCACTGACAGATGATTTTCAAAGCAAGGGGTTCGGCCGGACTGGTCCAAACCGGTAGAATCCCACTCCTGGGTTTAAACTACACTGCTGGCTACCAATTAAGGCCAAGGCTTGGGAATTGCTCCCAAACAGTGAGGGGCAATAGGAAAGTCAAGGCAAAGAAAGGTCTGGGAAGCTAGCGAGCGAGAGAGTGAGTGACAGAGACAGAGAGGGAGAGAGAGAGACAGACAGACAGACAGAGATAGAGACAGAGACAGACAGACAGAGATAGAGACAGAGACAGACAGAGAGAGACAGAGAGGGAGAGACAGAGAGAGAGACAGAGAGAGACAGACAGAGAGAGAGACAGAGACAGACAGATAGACAGAGAGAAGGAGAGACAGAGAGAGACAGAGAGGGAGAGACAGACAGACAGACAGAGAGAGAGAGAGAGAGAGACCCCTCAAAAGCCTGGGGAGAATGGATGCAGCTCCAAGCAAAGTCACAGAATCATTCTGGGAAGTTTCTCAGCTCTGCCTGGATGGCAGCTTCAGAGGCAGAGAAGAAAGACCCCAACGTTGGCATTGAGGAAAAGCAGTTCTCCAAGCAGCCCTGGCTATGTAAGGCAAGACAAACACTCTAGCCAGAAGAAGAAGGAGGAGGAGGAGGAGGAGGAGGAGG
>BLBF01000057.1:6056920-6073258 GCA_015471245.1 Laticauda colubrina
AGAGAGAGAGAGAGCGAGCTTAAAATAATGAGCTTATGACTGCTAATCAAGCCGGCCCCACCGTGTGATTTAAGGGCCCCGAGGGGAAGGACTTCGGGCAGGGAAAACAATGAGCAGAAGAAAGTGTGCTCCGTGTGTGCGTTCGTGTGCGGGTGGGCGCAAGAGACGTGCATCGGAGTTGCCCTTCAGATGCAGCAATGCAAAAGTTACTCATATGGCTCAGAATCAATTTTGATCTTCAAAGAATGGTGGGTGTGGACAAGGAGAAAGAAGGGGGAGGGAAAGAAGAAGAGAGGGAAGGAGAAATTAAACACCTGATTACTTTGTTTCTGACTACCCTTATATCGTGGCTACCTGGTTGGATAATGTCTGGTTAAATGCACTGTTAAATCATTTACAGCTGGAAGCGAATTTTCAGGGCGCTGAAGGGCAATTTGAAAATGGGAGATTATCTGCAGAGCCCGCTAGCTGTCCTCGATCCCGTGCCCTTATGAATGCCTCTGCCTTTCTGGCTGGGTATGATGGGAGCTGGTGACAGCCCAACCCGCCTGGAGGGAACGGACACAGAGACGGCTGGTCTATATCGTGTGGTTATCCCAATTGGTCCCTCGCAAACAGATTCAGGATGTATGTGTGTGTGTGTTTGTGATTGTGTCATTTCATTTGAGGGTCACAAAACACATCATGCCAGGCATGGAAAGTGGAATATCTTGCCCTTTCTAAGAATGATGACGTTTCACTCTTTGCTTAAAAACATCGAGAGGAAAGACTACCAAGCTGGATTACGATGGTTACGATTTAACGAAACCTCCCAATCCCAGCTGGAAGGTCTGAAAGGGATGGACAGAAATTCCCAATGAATGCCACAATGTCTCAGTGAAAGCAACAGAAGCTGAGGATAAGATTCACATGGAGAGTTATGTATGAAAGGGGCAAATTTTGGGGTCGGCAACCCGCGGCTCTAGAGCCGCATGTGGCTCTTTCATTCCTCTGCTGCAGGTCCCTGTTGCCGGTTGGCTGCACAGTTGATAGGGCTTTCGGTTAGGAGAGGCAGAGGAAAAAGGTCGCCTTGCGATGAGGAAACTCTATGGTGGGGGAACTGGACTTCAGGTCAGCAGAAGAAAAAGGGCAGTGCGCTAGGAGGAGACTCTATGGTGGGGGAAGTGGACGTCCGGTTGGCTCCAGAATTGAACGGGGAGCTTCCGATTAGAACCTTTGCGCTCTTTGAGTGTTTAAGGTTGCCGACCCCTGGTAGAGAGTCTCCCAGGAAAGGGGTTGGACTGGAAGACCTCCAAGATCCCTTCCAGCTCTATTCTGATTGATTGATTGATTGATTGATTAATGGAGAGGGTCTGAGCAGGAGAGGTGGCATTGATAGCAGTGGGGCAGTCAGCGTGGACATCCGACAGATTCAGGCCTCTTGACTGGTGGCTTACACTGCACCCAGACGGGCAGCTGCAAAGTCCTGCAGCCCCCTCCACCCTCTCCCGGCACCCCAAGGCAGAGCAGGGAAGGGACATCGGCCTACCTGGCAATATATTTCTGGTAAATATTTACATCTTCGGTGACAGCTGGTTTGTCAGTGGTTAATCCATTCCTAATGAGAAGCACACACACAGGGCAGAGATGGTTAGCACCAGGCGGTATCAGGAGATGCAGCAAGCCCCCCCTGCCCCCCCCAGCCCCCCACCCATCCAAAGACTGCATCCATAGGACAGAGACGTGGCCCAGAGGGGCGCATGAGTTTCCTCATCTCTGGCTCGCTAAAGAGCATCTCACCCAAGTCCACCAACAAGAACCTTGGTGGCACAGTGATCAGTGCAGTACTGCAGGCTACTTCTGCTGACTGCCAGCTGCCTGCAATTTGGCAGATCCAATCCCACCAGGCTCAAGGTTGAACTCAGCCTTCCGTCCTTCCGAGGTGGGTAAAATGAGGACCCAGATTGTTGGGGGCAAGAGGCCGACTCTGTGAACCGTTTAGAGAGGGCTGGAAAGCACTGTGAAGCAGGATATAAGTGCTATTGCTATTTTCCTTCTTTCCTTCTTTCCTTTTTATCCTTCCTTCCTTCCTTCCTTCCCAGTGGTTAGAATGTAATATTGCAGGCTAACTCTACCTACTGCCAGCAGTTCGATCATGACTGACTGGTTCAAGGTTGACTCAGCCTTCCATCCTTCCAAGGTGGATAAAATGAGGACCCAGATTGTTAGGGGCAATCTGTAAACTGCTTAGGGAGGGCTGTAAAAGCACTATAAAGCGGTATATAAGTCTAAAGTGCGATTGCTTATTCTCCAAAGGATGGTTGCCAATGGTTTATTGAAGGCTTGATGAAGGCAGTCACTTGGCCCATGCTTATAAAACTATACTTTACCCTGCATGTGACCAAAGAAATGCTCTTGAGGAGCCCCAAAATCCTAGTTGGAGTTCACCAGGCAGGCAGAAGGACATTTCCCAAGATCTTTGATGCTTTTCTGAAGCTGGAGATGCTGTCCATTCTCAATGCCAAATGGAGCTTCTTCCATTGCCCGTTTGCAAGGTGAAGAAAATTAGGATTTCTCCACTTAACACGGACTTAGTTCACACAAGACTGTAGCCTCTTTCTTTGCCTAACCATCTCTCTTTTTCAACCTGATACCTGCCTTGGATGCTGGGCACAAGGCAAACAACTGAAGGAAAGACCTCACACCGAGCGCTCCTTAAAGTCCGGGATTCTTGGCTTCGTCTTTTCAGTGATTCTTATGGAAGGCAGGTAAGCCACACCAAGGCTCCCCATAAAAATCACTGTTGATGTCTTTCACTTTTACCCCCAACCCCACCCTCACCCCACCAAAGTTTTACCTGAACTCTGTGTGTGTGAGAAAGAGAAGGGAGGAGAAGAGAGGAGGGGAAGGGAGGGAAAGAGAGGAGAGAAGAGAAGAGAAGAGAAGAGAAGAGAAGAGAAGAGAAGAGAAGAAAGAGGAGACTAGAGGAGGGGTGGGAAGGAGAGGAAAGAAGAGAGAGAAAGAGGAGAGAGGAGGGGAAGGGAGAGGAGACAAGAGAGAGGAGAAGAGAGGAAAGGAGGAAAGAAGAGAGGAGAGGAGGAAGAGGTGGAAAAGAGAGGAGAGGAGAGAGAGGAGGGGAGGAGAGAGAGGAGAAGAGAGGAGAGAGAGGAGAGAGGAGAGGAGAGTGGGGGAGGAGAGGAGAGGAGAGGAGAGAGAGGAGAAGAGAGGAGAGAGAGGAGAGGAGAAGAGAAGAGAGGAGAGAGAGGAGGAGAGGAGAGAAGAGAAAGGAGAGAGGAGAGAAGAGAAAGGAGAGAGGAGAGGAGAGAAGAGAGAGGAGGAAGAGAGGAGAGAAGAGAGAGGGGAGAGGAGAGAGAGGAGGAGAGGAGAGGAGAGGGAGGGGAGAGGAGAGGAGGGTCGGGGAGGAGAGGAGAAGAGAAGAGAGAAGAGAGAGGAAAACTTGTACCAAATAAGAGACTCCTGGAACCAAGCCTTTCCAGAGATTGACGACTCACATCTGGCTGCCCTTGACATGCTCTTGTCTGAGACGGGTGATTTAAAAGGGGGGGGGGGGTCCGGGGTGCCATTCACAGCTGGTTTTGCAATGAAGCGACTCTCTCCCTGGCCTGGATGAAAGCCAAGCCCAACGCCAGCCCGCCAAGGAATCGGTGGCAGAGAAGCTGAAAGGGCCAGGCGAGGGAGGCCGGCAACTGCTTCTCGCTCGTAAGCTTCGGGGTTTTTTTTCATCTTATTGGGGGTTTGTTTTTTTCTTCCCTTCCGCCACCAGCTCCCCCTCGGCCTCCCCATCCCTCGCTATGCTGGAAATAGGGAATATGCGAGAAACAAAATAAACCATGCGGCAGAACCGTTGTTGTCGTTAAGGACTGGGTGTGGGGTAAGCAGACTTTGGATTCCCTGGGATCTCTTTGATCACCGGAAAGTGAGTGCTGCCCCGTTTTATGACCTCCCTTGCCACGGTTGCTCAGGAAATCGCTGCGATGGGTAAGTGAGCAACCCTGGTTGTTAAGCGAATCTGACTTCCCAATGGATTTTGCTTGTCCGAAGGTCGCAAAAGGGGACCACATCACCCCGGGACGTGGCAACCGTCATAAATAGGAGACAGTTGCCAAGCGCCTGGATTTCGATCATGCAGATCCTGGGGACGCTCCCGAGGCCATAACTCTGAAAAAATAGTCATAAAGTCACATTTTTCGGTGCCATTGGATGGACCCGGTCAGTCACTTGTCTGAGATGGTATAGGTTCTCCTGCTTGAGCAGGGAGATGGACTAGAAGACCTCCGAGGTCCCTCCCAGCTCTATTCTGATCCTGATTCTGAATGGTCACTGAACAGAACTGTTGTAAGCTGAGGATTAGCTGTATGTTCCTGAGTCCAAAGAAGTAAGAAGCAAGGCCCAGCTGGAAAAGGTCCCTCAAGTTTTTCTTTCTGTTGCAGGAACTCAAACTACTGCAACTCCCATCTGTAGAATGTTCTTCCCTCCCACCCCAAAAATAAGAAACCCTTCCTGATCTACCTCAGACCATCCAACCTGGTGTAAGATCCTCAGAAGATCTGGGCTGGATCAGGCCCAAAGGTTCATGTTTTGCTACTCGCTGTAGCCAAAGAGAAACCCGTGAATTACCCTTTTGTCTCTGTCCTCTCCAATGATGCGTTTCTACCAGTTTCCCTACCAGTTTGGTGATTGCACACTTCGCACGTGCATGCGCACACCTAACGAGTGCGTATGCAGCTTTCCAAACACCAGCGGAAGCTCTGCCACACCAATTGGCTGAGAGGATGAAGAATAGAGGGCTGATCCTGCACTTTTCTCTTCTTTCTCCTCTTAACTGACCGTCGGAGCTTTTTTTTTTTTAAACAACCGGATCGGTTGAACCGGTCTGAACCGGTAGCATTTCACCACTTGTCCTCTCGCCTCGTTCTTATTCCTCGGCTGCTAATGCAGGTAAGTCCTTGGCTTATGGCCAAAACAGAGCCCAACCTTTCTGTTGCGGAGCGAGACAAGTTGTTCAGTGAGTTTGGTCCCACTTTATGACCTTTCTTGGCACATTGTTAAGGGAAGTGCTGCACTTCTTATGTTGGTAACACAGATGTTGAGTGCATCAAGCTTCCCCCACTGACTTTGCTTGCCAGAAGGTCGGAAAAGGGGATTGCTTGACATCCCCCGGGACGCTGCAACCATCGTAAATAGGAGTCGGATGCCAAACGTCTAAATTCTGATCAAGTGACTACAGAGATGCTGCAACAGTCGTTAACTGTGGAAAAGCTCATAAATTTCATAGTGTCGTCATAATTTTGAACAAAATGTTACAAGTCAAGGACTACCTGCAGCCACCGGAATACAAGCAGTAGTCCTCGACTTATGACTACAGTTGAGCTCAAAATTTCTGTCCACGGCTGACTCACATTTAAGACTGTTGTAGTGTCCTGAGGGTCATGTGATCCCCTTTTGTGACCATCTGACAAGCAAAATCAACGGGGAAAGGCAGTTTCACAGGGTTACTAACTTTTCCACTGCAGTGATTCCCTTAACAATAGTGGCAAAACTTGCTTAACAAATGTCTCACTTAACAATGGGAATTTGGGGGGCTCACCTGTGGCCGTTAAGTCCAGGACTACCTGCCTTAAGTGTCACATTGTATTTGATCCCAAAACTATTACCTAGCACAGGGGTCTCCAACCGTGGAAACTTTAAGCCTGGCAGAGTTCAACTCGTAGAACTCCCCAGGCAGCTTTGCAAAACTGGCTGGGGAATTCTGGGAGTTGAAGTCCACCAGGCTTAAAGATGCCATGGTTGGAGACCCCTGACCTAACACCTAAGCTTCCTCATCCAAGAAGTTACTTGATCTACCTTTCAACCTCTTCTACTCCCGCCTCCTCCCCGTCACCTTTCAAAGCCAAAGGAGGACCCCGAAGGGTTTCCTAGAGCACATCTGAAGGGTCTCAACCCCAGCTGCGCATCCTGCAGAAGTGCAGGACTGCAGCCACCCAGCCAACATGGTCTTTCTCTGCTCTGCACCCACGGAGAAGGCTGCATGTTGGAGCCTGGCAGCCTTGCCCTTCCCCACATACGGCGATAGACTTACTTAACAGTGGAAACTGTTCCAGTGGTGATGGAATCCGTCTTGGAGAAAGTGGATTTAAGGTACTCTGGAGTGCTGAAGGGCAGAGAGACGGGTTGCTCCGGGCCAGCTACCGGGGTGCTGCTGGGAGTGCTGGCAAGAGGGTTGGGACCCAGGCTAGGGGCTGGCGCTTTCGCTGGGGTAATCTTCTGGACGTTCCTAACATCGTATTTTGACGGGCGACCCACTTTGCCCGTCTTGAAGGCGATGGCTCCTCCCATGTCCGGGCTGCCTTCTCCAGGCTTGAAGAGATGCAAATATTTGACGTTCTCCAAGTCGTACTTGGACGTCTTCTTGTAGGTGTTGCCGTTCTGCGGCCGGAGCGTCTCCCCAGTCTTGAGTTTCTGGATGAAGAAATCGTACTTGGAAGCCCGCGACATCAGCCCTTGCATAGGGGAGCCACTGGACGAAGGCAGCGGCAGAATGGTGGCCTTCGTCTCGGGCAGGAGCGACGGTTCGGGGGCCGGCAACCGGATGGGTGGCCCCAAACTCAGGGGCCCCTCTTTGCTGAGCTTGCTGCTCAGCTCCTCAGCCTTTGCGGGATGAATGGGCCATGGCACCTGCTCCCCGGCCTTCAACTTGCGGATGTACTCTTCGTACTTGGAAAAACGGGCTCGCTTGCTCATGGCATCCTCGCCGGTGACGGCAGCTGGGTTGGTCTCTGAGGTAGGAGCATTCAGTTTCTCAAAGCTGATCTTCCGTGCCAGCTCGTCCCGCATGTTCTGGTCATCGTAGCCGAACATGCCCAGGAACTCAGTCATGGTGGTAGCCGCATAGTCTCGCAATGAAGATGCCTCCCCTGGAGTAAGCGACAGAAAGACAGAAAACGCGTCACTGGATGGGGCATCGTAGTGTCCTATGCCTTGCCTTCCACGTCACCAGCTGCAGCTGAGCAAGTGGGGGAGGAATTTTTTGCAGGGGGGCGGGGAAAAGGAGCTAACACGACCGGCTGACTTGTTTGGTTTTATGACACTTAAATTAATTTGTTTTTTTTTTAAATTAAAAACAAAAAGTAATTAATACTGGGGTAAAATAAAAAAGGGTTCATCAATGCCAGGAAAATCAATTTCCTAAATGTTCTAGCCGATGGCTTTTCAGTACATTAAACCAAGTTTCATAAATGTCTCTGTGCTCCCGCCTTGGCCTAAGATGAAGAAGTAGTCATTTTCCTAGAAGTGAGGTTGGTGCCCATATGCCAAAGGCACCAGAAGTTACCCTGCCTGTGTGTGTGTGGGAAGGCTGGCAGTGAAGAGACCAGATCCCCTTCCCACTCCCACAAAAAAAATGTGGTGAGGTGGGGACAGAAGCAAAGGTGGAGAAGGGTAAAAGGAGCCCTAGGAAAAATATATATGAAACCTTGTAAAAATTATATAGTAGAATAGAATAGAATCCTTTATTGGCCAAGTGTGATTGGACACACAAGGAATTTGTCTTTGGTGCAAATGCTCTCAGTGTACATAGAATAGAAATACGAATAGAAATAGAAACAGAAATAGAATAGAATAGAATGCAGAATAGAATAGAATAGAATTCTTTTTATTGGCCAAGTGTGTTTGGACACACAAGAAATTTGTCTTTGGTGCAAATGCTCTCAGTGTACATAGAATAAAAACAGAATAGAATAGAAATGGAATAGAATGCAGAATAGAATAAAATAAAATTCTTTTATTGGCCAAGTGTCATTGGATACACAAGGAATTTGTCTTTGGTGCAAATAATAAATAAAAAGTGTATATAAAAAGAAAAGATATATTTGTCAAGAATCATCAGGTACAACACTTAATAGTAGTCATAGTGTACAATAAGCAATCAAATCATGCTAGGAATAGTGGGCAAAGTAACTGGAAAGACATTTTGATTGACAGCGTGAATGAGCGTGTGTGAAAAAGCGTGTTTATGCAGACACATATTCTTCATTCCATTCACAATTAAGTTGTTTAATTTGTTGTCCCAGGTGCATTCTGAATTTGGGTAGGTCTACCCACGGTTATTAATGGAGTTGTCCAAATGGAACATTTGGAAGATGATAGCAACCACCTGTCAGCTTGGAAAGAACAACGAGATTTCCCTTAAAAAAAATATGCTGAGCTTTTTAGGGAAATTCTCAGAGGCATCAGACTGGGCCCAATGGGGAGGGGTGCCTTACTGCGCTTCTCCAGCAATGTGCTATGTAGCTTTAAACAAGATGTGGTGTATAACATTCTCTGAGTGACAACATTCTCTTCTTCATTGGCTGCCAACCGACTTGGGATGTCTTATCTATCCCCAGATAACTTTTTTTGATAAATTTCTGATAATTTTTAAAATACGGGTTTTTTGGACAATTTTTTAGTTTTAAGATAATTTTTTGGATAAGATTTTTGGCAGCAGCCAAAAAAAAAAAAAAAAAAAGCTAATGCAATCCTCAGTTGTGTAAAAGAATTAAGGTCACACAAATATTAGCTATATTATCCATATCCATACCACTTGGTAAGACCACACTTGGAATACTGCATCCAGTTTTGGTCACCATGATGTAAAAAAGATGTTGAGATTCTAGAAAGACAGCAGAGGAGAGCAACAAAAATGATTAGGGGACTGAAGGCTAAAACATATGAAGAACAGTTGCAGGAATTGAATTTGGCCAGTCTAGAGAAAAGAAGGACTAGGGGTGACATGATAGCAGTATTCTAGTATTTAAGGGGCTGCCCCAAAGAAGAGGGAAAAAACTTGTCTTCCAAAGCACCAGAAGGCTAGACAAGAAACAATAGACAGAAACTAACTAAGGAGAGAAGCAACCTGGAATTAAAAAGAAACTTCCTAACAGCGAGAACAATTAACTAATGGAATAGCTTTGCCTCTAGAAGCTGTGTGTGCTCCATCACTGGAAGTTTTAAAGAAGAAACTAGACAGACATCTATCTGAAATGCTATAGGGCCTCCAGTTTGAACAGTGGGCTGGACTAGAAGACCTCCAAGGTCCCTTCCAGTTCTAATCTGATTAATTAATTCACACCGCCCACTAAGTTCTTGTCCTGTTCTGGGTAGCATCAACCAAGTCAAGGTCCCCTAATGTTGGGAGAGCGTTGAAGATAAATTCAATTGAATTTATCGTCAACATAAATTCAGTTGAATTTATCATCAACATCCTCCCAACATTAGGGGCCCTTCACTTGGTTGACGCTACCCAGAGGTTGGTCGTCAGAACCAGCTCCTGAAAGGCAGGCAGGGAGGCTAATATGGATACAGCTGGAAAGCCCCCAATGCCAGGTTCTGATTATTCCCATTTTGCACTTGAAAGAAGAGTAAGTGAAGGCAGCTTGAGAGCACAGAAGGGATGCCAATCTCCCCAAGGCCATTTCCCATTCTCTACCTGGGACTCTACAGCCGGTCTCGCAGATACTTCGAAATGCACGGTTCCACAGATAAAAGGGACGCTCTGGTAATCAGCCAAGCAACTGATGGACTGACTTCTCCCTATTCAAGAGAGCAATATTCCTCTGATTGCCAGGCTCTGGGGAACAGTCAAATGACACCGAGGGACCGTCTCAATTACATCCAGCTTGTGGGCGGTTGGAGAATATGCAGCTGAGCATTTTGCAAGAGGCAAAGCAATGAACCAGGCAGGCCTTTGTTCTGATCCTACGGAGAACGTTTCGCGATAGCCTTATAGTGGTGACGTTACCCGGTGATCGAAGCAAAAGCAGCAAGGAAAAGCATTTCTGGCTCTTGCAATAAGGGCAGGGGTGTCAAACTCAAGGCCCATGGCCCGCGGGGTGCTTAGATCTGGCCCGCGAGGCTGCCCTGGAAACGGTGAAGGACTGGCCTGCAGTGCCTCTGCCAGTGAAAATGGAGCTCGGGAGCCTGATTTTGCTGGCAGAAGGTTGCAGGAGGCTATCGCAGCTGGAAACGGAGCTCGGGAGCCCGTTTTCACTGGCAGAGTTGCAGGAGGCCGTCACAGCCGAAAATGGAGCTCGGGAGCCTGATTTCACTGGCAGAGGGTTGCAGGAAGCCCTTGCAGCTGGAAACAGAGCTTGGGAGCCTGTTTTCGCTGGCAGAGGGTTGCAGGAGTCAGTCACGGCCGAAAAAGAAGCTTGGGAGCCCGCTTCTCTGGCAGAGGGTTGCAGGAAGCCGTCGCAGCTGGAAACAGAGCTCAGGAGCTCAATTTTGCTGGCAGAGGGTTGCAGGAAATGGAGCTTGGGAGCCCATTTTCACTGGCAGAGGGTTGCAGGTGGCTGTTGCAGCCAGAAATGGAGCTTGGGCACCCATTTTCGATGGCAGAATACTTGGGCCACCACAGGTGCCCCTGACATGAATGCTATCGAGCTGGCCATGCCCTGAGGTCAAATACAACCCTGATGCGGCCCTCAATGTAAGCGAGTTTGACACCCCTGGGATAAGGTGTCTGAACTCTACAGCAGGGGTCCCCAACTCCCAGCACCGGGCCTTGGCATGCCAGCAACCAGGCCGTGCAACCAAGCAAAGCCCCATGCATGGGTTGCAGGCAGCATGGAGAACCACACCCCCTGCAGTGCACATTAAAAAAAAACCTCTCCATGGTGCCCCAAAGGTTGGGGGTTCTGGAGGGCAAAGGAGATCACCCAGGCTTTCTTTCCAACATGATGCTTTGCAGGGCCCCGAATGTCAACTCAAAATATTTCTATGGTCTTTTTAGAGCAACAGAAAGGGAGGGGAAAAGGGGTTTGAAAGAGAAGTATAGCAGATTGGAAGTTGAAAGTGCATTCCATAAATAGTTTTTCAAAGATAGTAACTAGGTGACCGAAGTTTCTACCAAGCTAAATTCTAACTGGAGAGCATGATTGATGATTATTGGCTATGGATGTGTCCCATTGGAGAATATCCAAGGGGTGGTAGAAAATATTTCTATGGCCTTTTTAGAGTTGGTAAGAGAAAGGGAGGGGGGAAAGGGGTTTGAAAAAGCAGTGTGGCAGTTTGGAAGTCAAAAGTGCATTCCATAAATAGTTTTTCAAAGATAGTAACTAGGTGGCTGAAGTTTCTGCCAGCAAATATCTAACTGGAGAGCATGATTGATGACTCTTGGCTATGAATGTGTCCCATTAGAGAATATGAATAAGGATACACCCAGGGATGGAGGAAAACCAGGGTCAAGGGTGACAATGAATGATGTGCCTCAGAGTCGGCCACACCCAGGCAATGCCGGACATGTTAACTCCCAATCAATCCTTTTGAAGTTTTGGAAGTTTGGCTTGAGATTCAGGATTTATTTGGGGGGAACTGCCAGAATCTTAACACGGAGCTTGAGAAAGTCCCAGTCATTGAAAGGCCAGGCTGGCTGAGAATGATGGAAACCAAAGTCCAAATACAATTAGAAAGGGCTGTTGGGGGTTTGAGAAGGCTGGGATATATACTCTGCACAGCTTCCTAGGATGGAAGTGGCTTCGGCTGCCTCTTTCTCTGTTTATTTATGTCATCCAATTTACATGCCGCCTTCTTGAGTGGCTGATGGCCCTAACATCACAAACACAGCCACATTATGAAAACAGGCGCACGGTTCCAATGTAAACCTTTGGCTACGTTTTAAGAGAGCAAACAGGAGATGCTACGTTAACAGCCACACTGCTGCAAGGAAATCAAAGGAGAGAATGAGAGAGGAGGAGGAGGAGGAAGGAGATGGTTTATCCTGCCTTCTGGACCACAAATGGTCCCGGGAGGCACAGCTGTTGGTCACTGGGAAGGAGAAATGTAGAGTGGCTTTTATCTATCAGTGCAAAGGAGGGGAGAAGCATTTCTCCCGGACCAGCAAGGCTTTCCTTCCAAAATCCTGGATGGTGAGGACGACTTCAGGAGCCGTCTCAGATCTTCTGTCTGGCTCAGGAGAAGGCAGCTGTTCCTGAAGAGCTATGGAAGGGGGCTGAGTCTCAGTGGTTTAAAAAACCCCGGCCGGGTTTAAAAAACCCCGGCCGGCAAAGGTTCAAATACCTGCCCCGATCTCTACATTTGGCTGGGAGAAAAGGACTTCAGCTTGAATGCTTGGGGAAGCCGCTCAGCCTTTGGGCTGAGATCAAGGGCAGCAACTCTGCTGCCAAAGCATATTGCAGCCCATGTTTTGCATGTCTCACTGGAGCTTCCAGAAAAGAAAAAGAAAAAAAAAAAGGGGGGGGGGAGGAATCTCAAATCCCTTGTTAAGAGGTGAGTGGGGGGGTGTGGGGAAGCTGAAAAGGATGAGGAGGAAGTGGAAAAGCCTTTGATGCCAAAAGGCGAGGGGAAAAAAAGAGGATAAAGAGCTGGGGAACATGGAGAGAGGGAGAGAGAGAAAGAAGGAGAGGGAGAGAGAAAAATAAAAGAGAGATAGAGAGAGGGAGAAAAAAAGAGACAGAGAGGAGAGAAAAGAAAGAGAAAAAGAAAGAGAGAGGGAGAGAGAGAAAGGGAGAGAGAAAAATAAAAGAGAAAGACAGAGGGAGAGAGTGAAAAAAGAAAGAGACAGAGAGGAGAGAAAGAGAAAAAGAAAGAGAGAGAGAGGGAAAGAGAAAGAAAGGGAGAGAGAAAAATGAAAGAGGGGGGGAGAAAAAAGAAAGACAGAGAGAAAAGAGAGAAAGAGAAAAAGAAAGGGAGGGAGAGAAAGAAAGATAGGGAGAGAGAAAAATAAAAGAGAAAGAAAGAGAGGGAGAGAAAAAAGAAAGACAGAGAGACAGAGAGGAGAGAGGAGAGGAGAAAGAAAGAGAAAGAGGGAGAGAGAGAAAAAAGAAAAAGAGAGAGAAAGAAAGAGAGACAGAGGAAAGAGGAAAGAAGAAAGAGGTGAGAGGAGAGAGAGAGAGAGAAAAAAAAGAGAGAGAGAGAGACTGAGACTCTCTCACCTCTTCCGATTGCCCTGACAGAGGTACACAAACTTGTTTGAGCATCGCACTGAATTGCACCTCCGTGTTTCTAGCACCTTTGCGGCCGCCTGTGCCACATCCTCTCCTTGCCTTTGTGCGCCACCTTTGTGCGCCACTTCCATGCCGCCTGTTGTGTTTTCTCAGCCACCACATCAAAGGGGCTCCTCCAACCTCAAAGCTTTTGGCAGTTCAGCTGCCCTTCCCCTGGCTGTGCTCCAACACTCGTCCCTAATCCGAGACAATCCTAAAACTAAGATTTTCCCCACTTCCCTGCTACTCCTGGTTGGGGTTGTTGTTGTTGTTTTCTCCTGTGTCTTCCTTCGACTTGAAAAAAAGGATCTCGAGATCTCTTTTCACCCCTGGGGACTCTCTTTCTCTGTCTCTCTCTCTCTCACACACACACACACACATGGCTCCCCTAGGGCAATGGTTCCTGTGCCATCCTCCAAATAAAGGGAGGGGCAGAGGCAAAAGTTTAAAGGGAAACTAAATGAGTCCAGGTTTGGGGGGGGGGGATTACGGGGAGAGGTTCGTGGTCATCTTAACCATATCTGCACTCTGATGGTTTTATTCCAGATGAGCCAGGGATGATGCACAAAGGGGATCCTGAGAAATTAGGATCTCAGCGGTGCAGGGATGAATGCTCAAATGCAAACTTTTAAGAGGCCCCCCTGGACTTCTGGGCTCTTTGCTAAGTCCTCTCGCAGTGTCGCTGTTGTTGTCGTTTTGACAAGATTCCCAGCCGTTGGGATGCAAGGTTTGAAAGAGACACAAACACACACACATACCCGATCCTCCTCCCTACATCTCTGCCACCTGTCCATTTGTGGGCATTGCCAAAGAAGAGATATGCGCGCATGAGAGAGACGAGGGAGGACTGGGCTGGAGCATATCACAAAGGATCCAGAATTAGCAAAAAAAAAAAAAAAAAAATGGGGGGGAGAGGGTGTTGGGGGGGAGAAACACAACACACTCACACAAAAACCACCCAAAGGGGGCTAAAAATAGCCGAGAGCAGCGCACTATATATGGAAGGAAAAGCAAAGAGGAAAAATGGAGCAAAACCCTCTGTGGATTCGGAGGGTGGGAAGAAGTTCCTAGACAGCTTCCTTTTTCTCTTATGAAGGGAAGCATGGACATTGGAAGATAGGATGAGGAGAGGGTCCAGATTTTGGGGGGCAGGGTGTGTGTGATGGTGGCAACTGATGGGGCTTGGGAGGGGGACCTGTCACAGGTTGCTAAAAACAGTCACGAGTCTGGATAGAGAGAAACCTCAATGCGCACGAAGGTCCCTGATAGGTCCCACACACACTCACACACCAAAAATTGACAAACCTGGTTAGTTTTATACAGCAGTCTCACAAGCAAGGGGCAGGATGAGGAGTGTGTGTGTGTGTGTGTGTGTGTGTCCTTTTCTTGCAGGGCAACTGTGTGCACATTTCAAGACCCTTTGACTGGGGAATTTTGGATGGCTTGGCTGCATCCACCCTGCCACGAAAGACGGTGGGAGTTTCCTCCCCCAGACGCTGCTTAAAAGCGTACCGTATCCTGAGTCGATTCACGTTAATTTCAAAAGGGATTGAACTATCTGCACACTCACGATAACTTTGTTGAAAAATCCACATTTTGTTTTTTGAACGCGGAGAAAACTGAGCAGCAACCCCTGAAAAATTGCAGCGAGGATACAGATAGTCAGAGTTGGAAGGGACCTTGTAGGTCATCTAGTCCAGCCCCCTGCTCAAGCAGGAGATCCTACACCATTTCTGACAGATGGGAGCCCAATCTCTTCTTGAAAGCCTCCAGGGATGAAGCTCCCATAACTTCTGAAAGCAATTTCTGTTCCATGGTTTGATTGTTCTCACGGTCAGAAAGTTTCTCCTTATTTCCGGGTTGAATCTCTCCTTGATCAGTTTCCATCCCTTATTATTCCTTGTCTGGCCTTTGGGTGCCTTGGAAAGTAACTTGACCCCCTCCTCCTCTCTGTGGCAACCGCTCAAATATTGGAAGACTGCTATCCTGTCTCCCCTGGTCCTTCTCTTCACTAGACTAGCCAAGCCCAGTAGACTGAGTAAAATCATCAGGGGCAGGAAAAAGTGAAGGAGTGGGGCAAATCATATTGAATAAAAGGCACTGGAGGAACTGATAGGATATAGATTATGGGGGAAAGGTCTGAGAAGATCTATACGGGTTGAGCCCTTCCCTTGCTACTCACACCTGGAGGCATCTTTCTTAACCATGTCCCCCTCTTTCACACACAAGGATCTGAGCCCTGCCTGCTACCTCAGTACGTAAACTTTGAGAATCTCATTGTCTGGAGGAAACGGTGAAGAAAAGCTCATGCAGACACATCCCCCTGTTTTAAGACCATCACTGAACCCAACATTTCCGTGGCTGAGCAAGAAGCTGAGCCAGCGTCATCACATTTTACGACCTTCCTTGCCACCATTGGTAAGTGAATCACTGCCGCTTTTAAGTTTAGTAACACGACTGTTAAGTGAATCTGCTTTCCCCATTGACTTTGAAGGTCAGAAGTTCACAAAAAGTTGATCACACAACCCCAGTTATGACAGCTGCAACCATCACAAATACGTGCCAATTGCCAAGCATCCGAATTTGGAACACGTGACGGTGGTTGTGGGAGGAATGTTCCAAAGTCCCTTTTTTCCAGTGCCGTGGCAACTTTGAACGGTCACTCAACGAATAGTTGTAAGTTGAGGACTCCTGATACTGGGGCAAAATCTCCCTCGTCCCTCCATGGGTAGCCTTGCAAAGGCAAATATCGGTAGCTACTCCGCGTCACACTTTTAACAACACCTTTCCGCCTGGTAAACTCGCAAGATCCGTTTTTCTCACTAGGTACATGTATGCATCTGAAGTAGACTGCGTTGTTTTTCTGTGTCATAGGCTGTATGTGGGCCTGTGCATGATTTTGTTATTTATTGATTTATTTGGTCATGGTTATGTGGTGTATATTGCAGGTGGTGACTCTTTGAGAGCTATATGCAACGAAGTGTCATTTTAATGTATGCCGATTGGTGTACATTCAAAGTGACAATAAAGTTATTCTATCTATCTATCTATCTATCTATCTATCTATCTATCTATCTATCTATCTATCTATCTATCTATCTATCCATCCATCTATTCTATTCTATTCTCCATCCTTCCACCCAATCTAATCTATTCTATCTCTATCTAATCTATTCACTCTCTCACTCACTCTCTCTAATCTATTATTCATCTATCCATCTCTAATTTACCTAATCTATTCTCTTTCTCTAATCTATCCTCCATCCATCCATCCATTCATCCATCTATCTTTATCTCTATCCTATCTATCTATCTATCTATCTATCTATCTATCTATCTATCTATCTATCTATCTATC
>BLBF01000057.1:6073268-6101100 GCA_015471245.1 Laticauda colubrina
ATCTATCTATCTATCTATCTATCTATCTATCTATCTATCTATCTATCATCTATCTATCTACCCATCTGCCTACCTACCTATCTATCTAACAGCAATATAATCCAAGAAAGGCTTTATTAAATCAGCTTTATGGCCAGCCGGCCAGACAAAAGCCTCGTGCCACTGCGGGTGCCCACAACATGATACTGCACAAAGTGGCTACCACAGAGATCATGTTCCGAGCTCTTGTGGTTGATCACAGGCTCCTCCCTGAATTTCTCTCCTTGCCTTGCTCACCTGGCACATGTTTTGGGTGGGAACCTTTGTCGATCAAGACTTAGAAAGTCAGGCTGTTATTTAAAAAAAAAAAAAAAACTAGCGCCATATGGAGCTATAAAATTCCCTCTGGTCAGACACTCTCCTTCACGTTCCCTAAAGTCATTCTTGTTCCCTTTAACGCCATATTTGGGGAGTGTGTGCAGAAATGCATATTGCAAAGAAAGAAGGTGGTGTATGTGTGTGTGTGTGTGTGTGTGTGTGTGTGTATATATATATATATATACATACATACATACATACATACACACACACACGTGTGTGTGTGTGTGTGTGTGTGTATGGGGGGGGGGAGGAAGTGTCTGGGGAATTAAAACAAACTTAAGTGCCAGTCCAAACTCAATCACCTTGCGCTGGCGACAGGCAAGGGCTTTTCCCTATCAAAGAAACTGAAGGTCAGCCTTCTCCTCATTGATCTTGCAATGTTTGTTAATTACTCTGTCACTGATGTGGCGAAGGATAATTAAACAGCTCTGTTTATATCTTATATGCATAATTATGAGCGTTGCCAGTGAACTCGCGGAGGCTGGAGAAGAGGGAAGGGGGACAGATGAAGGGAGATGGAGTTTTCGGCTGTGTTATTAAACGGGAGTGCGAGGGGAGGGAGGGCAAAATGTGGACAACCAAGACTCTCCCGCCCTGCACACCCGGTGCACAAAAGGGAGAATTTTTTTGAGATCCTGGGGAAGCTTGTCAAGAGATGCAAGGAGGAAGGGTGAAGTGTCGAGCGAAGTTATTAAACCTGAAGGGGAGTTAAGACTTCATTTGGAAGATGCCCTTCTGCTTAGAGGGTGGGCTAAAAGACCTCTGGAAATGCGACGGTAAATTGGTAAATTGCTATGCGCTCTGCGGCTGCTTCCCAATCTCCCCTCCCCATTTTTAAAAATCCTTTTCCTTTGTAATAGTGTGGATACATACATACATACATACATACATACATACATACATATATATATTTGGATCTCCTTGTGCCCAAGCCCACCTGAGTGCAATAGGAGTGACACCAAAGATTTAGTGCGTACACCACAGACAAGTGGGGACGCACATACACAGACTGGCATCCCAAATCCCTTTTAAATCCCTAAAACATTGAGAGTTTGGAATCTCCTACTGCCTGGCCCTCGCGATATATGGATGGCAGAATTTGGCTCTGGGTTTGGCAACACCATCCACTACCCCGCTCTTGTTGGGGGTCCCCAACCCCCATGCCAAAGCCCAACCACCAGGCGCGCCCTGTTCGAAACTGGGCCACACGAGCCCTGGGCAAACATGCGTGTGAAGCTCCATCCGTGCGAGAGGCGGGCCCTTGTGCTCACCCCCAAAGCTTCATTTGGGAGGGCGCTCGTGTGAGTGGAACGAGCATTTGCACCAATGAGAGCTTCTGCACCAAAGACAAATACCTTGTATATCCAATCACGCTTGGCCAATAAAGAATTCTGTTCTGTTCTGTTCTGTTCTGTTCTGTTCTGTTCTGATCCTACCCTACCCTACCCTATCCCTTTCTGTTCTGTTCTATGCCATTCCTATTCCTATCATGTCCTGTCCTGTCCTGTCCTGTCCTGTCCTGTCCTACCCTATTCTATTCTATTCTATTCTACTCCATTCCATTTCTATTTCTATTTCTATTTCTATTTATTTCTATTTCTATTCTGTTCACAAATAGAAGTGAATAGAGTGGAGCTTCACACAGGAGTGCAAGCTCTATTGGTGCAAGCAGGGTGTGTGTGCATGCCCCTGCCACTCACACCAATGCAGCTGTGTGCACTCACTCCTGCCGCTCACTCACACACACACATACACACACACACCCTTGAGCTAAGCTGGGTCGCCAATGGTCAATGTCTGGAATCCTCTACCTGACTCTGTGGTTTCTTCCCCAAACCCCAAAAATTTTAATCTCAGACTGTCTACTATTGACCTCACCCCTTTCCTAAGAGGTCTGTAAGGGGCGTGCATAAGCACACCAACGTGCCCACCGTCCCTGTCCTATTGTTTCTGTTTATTTTTCTTATAGGCATCCATTCCTTATATTCATAACTATGTTTATACTTATATATATTATCTTGTAAGCAATTGACAAATCAAATAAATAAACAAACAAAGAAATAAATAAATATGGAAAGGTTGGGGACGGCTATGTTAAGACTACAAGAAGTTTTTGTCTTACAAAAGCTTGTTGAGTGACCATTGAAAGTTACAACGGCAGCGAAAAAAGTGACTTAAGACTTTTTTTCAGAATTACAACCTTTGTAGCATTCTCCAAAGTCATGTGATCCAAATTCGGACGCTTGGCAAACGGTTCAAACTTATGACCGTTGCTGTATTCCAAGGTCATATAATCCCCTTTAGATTAGATTAATAGAGTTGGTAGGGACCCAATAGGTCATCTAGTCCAACCCCCTGCCCAAAAAGGAGACCCTATACCATTTCTCTGACAAATGGCAGACCAGTCTCTTCTTGAAAGCCTCCAGAGATGATGAAGCTCCCACAATTTCTGAAGGCAACTTCTGTTCTAATGGTTGATTGTTCTCCCTGTCAGAAAGTTTCTCCTTATTTCCAGGCTGAATCTTTTCTTGATCAGTTTCCATCCATTGGTCCTTGTCTGGCCTTCGGGTGCCTTTTGCAACCTTCTGAGAAGCAAAGTCAATGGGGAAGCCAGATTTGCTTCACAATCGGGTTATTAACGTATCAACTGTGGTGACTCACTTAACAACGGAGGCAAGAAAGGTCGTAAAAACAGGGCAAAATTCACCTAACCCATATCTCACTTAACAACAGTAACTTTGGGCTCAATTGTGGTCATTAAGTGGAACCTTTGAAACCTTTGTGGAACTCTCCAACAGGAGAAATGGGAAATTCCTACACTGAATTTTGCATTATTAAAAAAAAGTGTTCCAACATTTATCTCTTTGCCTCCCTTTGCAATGCTGCATAGCTACACTTAATGGAAATTACTGATTCATTGAGTGCTTCTTATCCAACCTCACCCACCGAATGGTTCCTTCTGGCTTAAGAATCTCCCTTCCGGTTTTGCCCGATATCTAGATTATACATACTCCAAACGAGGTGGTCGGTTTAAAGCCGGAGGAATTTGAACCCAGGGGTACCGTTCCACCTATGGGAAATGAAGGAAATCTTCCTTGCCTGTGGAAGGGTTGAATGGGCATCCTTTTTTTTCCAAGCAAGAATTGGTGGTTATTAAAAAGAAGGAGGGGGAAAAAAAATCCAATCCAGGCTGAAAGAGTAAAGAAAGAATTGCTGAAGGAATTGTGCAACTTAAGAAAACTGGGGGGGGGGGGGGGGGGGGGAAAAGAAGACTAAAGAATAGGAATTGCTGCTGTTTGATATTATTATTATTATTTTAAATTTTCTTTAAGTCCTGCCCTTATGTATTGGACATGATAATGTCCCAGGCAGCCAAATCCTACTGGACAAGGTAGGCATCGCACAGGCTAATCTGGCTCAGCTCACCAACTGTTTTTTCTTCTTCTTCTCACCTTAAAAAGGAGACCGACTGTCCGATGGCTGCAGCACCCAAAAGCAGGGGTCTTCAAACTTGACAACTTTTAAGACTTGTGGACTTCAACTCCCAGGATTCCTCCTCCAGCCACGTTAGCTCCGGAATTCTGGGAGTTGAAGTCCACAAATCTTAAACTTGCCAAGTTTGAAGACCCTTGCCCAAAAGCATCAGAGAAAGCAGGTGGGGCACATACATGAAGGTTGCAACAATAAGAAAAGGAGGCAGGTCACAGTATTCCTTTCCGCTGCAAATCCATGTATTATTGATTTGGTTTATTTTAATTCACCATTTTGTACCTGTATTCGCCGTATTACAGTCCCATTTTCCTTAGTTTAGGAGTTGCTATTAGCGTTTTAAATAATTCTGAATAATATGTATTTAAAGTTTGGGCCTTTTAAATAATATATCAGAATTGTCCTCATTTATTATATATGCCCAAGGTAGCACTGACTGTTCTTAATGGCACCGAGATGTTTTACTCACGTTTCGTAACCCCATTTTAAATATACACCCAATTGCATTTGTTTAAAGGAGCTACTGCCTAGGTTACAATGTGTGTGTGTGTGTGTGTGTGTGTGTGTGTGTGTGTGTGTGTGTGTAATTCAAGGCTGGGCTGGGGTCTTCCAGTGCCTGAAAAGATACTGAACTGCCTTAAAAGGGGCTAAAAGCTATTTGGATGAGGTCAGCCTACCACCATCTTGCAGTTCAGGAGAAAAGATCTTCAAATCTTCACATTCTCGACCAGTGGTGTCAAACTCAAGGCCTGCACACCACCAGATCTAGCCCACGGGGTGCTTAGGCCACCTCAGAAATAAATAGTGAAGGACCGGCCCGCGGTGCCTCTGCCAGCAAAACCAGAGCGCCTCTCCCAGGCTCCGTTTTCAGCCGGGACAGAGCTTGGCTGGGCCCCTCCGAGTTCCGTTTTCGCTGACAGAAAGTTGCAAGAGGCCATCCTGGCCAAAAACGGAGCCCGGGGGGGACCCTGCATGGGCACCCCCAAGCTCTGTTTTTGCTGGCGGAGGGCCATGCCCACTTCATCCTATCCATGTCCCCCCCAGGGCGCCCGAGGTCAAACACAACCCTGATGCGGCCCTCAATAAAACTGAGTTTCATAACCCTGTTCTAGATTTCTAAAAGCAGGCAACTACTATTCCATGCCAAAAAAAAAAGGAACTGCTCCCAGCAAGGAAATTGTCCCAGGCTTTCTGAAAAGGTCCCAAACTAAGACCTCCATGCCACCATGCACGGCCGTCTCACCTGTAGAAGCTCCTCCGCTGAGCTTGGAGCTGGCTTCACTGTTGGAGGCCCGAAAGCTTTCGTCCTTCAGGGGAGGCCCATCGGAATCTCGGTCGTCCACGAAGCTGCCATCTTGGGAGTTCTTGGCGGGCTCAGCTTCATCCCCGTTATCCTCATCATCGCTGCAACCTTTTGGCTGCACCATGTACACCCCCTCAGGGGGCACCTCTGTCCCCTCGGGGGCCTTGGGTTCCTTGTTCTCGATGCGCCCCAGCAAGGGGTCTTCGCTGTACTCGCCGTTGACCCACTTCTCAATCACTTCCCTCCGCTTGTCCTCTTCGATCTTCGTCCCCTCCGAAAATTTTGGGCCCGGCTCCTTGGCCACAGCCTGGGCGACATCCTTGGGGGCGGCCATCTCGCCGCCAGAGCTTTCCCACCCAAGGGGAGCTTTGTCGACATGTCCCTGCTCCGGTGCTTTGTGCTCAACGACTACCTGACGGCTGAGCTTGGCACAAATTGCATTTAATTTCAGGCCACCTTTGCGCTTGGCAGCCATCTTGGGTTTTCCTGAGGTTGTGTCAGTGCATATACTTCTTTCAGCTAGAAGAAGGAGCAGGGAGGAGAAAGAGTGAGAGAAATAAAATGAATATTAGCAGAGGTTTATTAATTGTTCCATCCCATGCATATATAATGGACTTTTCTGAGGCAACAGGCTCAAAACAATGACACAACCTATACACAAAACACAGGTCTGTGGAGATTCTCAGTCATCCAGGTTATGAATGTCCCAAAGGTACTTTTTTTTTTTTTCCCTCCAAGAGGCCATTTTGTTTTTCTTTGGAGACGTTTCGCTTCTCATTAAAAGAAGCTTCTTCAGCAGCTCTGACTGGATGGCGGGGAATAGAAAGATTCCCTCAGGGTGAACACACAAATAAACCTCCTAGGGCCTCTAAAAAGGATGCAAATGACCAGCTGTCTGTAAGGAGCATAAATCCTTCCCTTCTGCACCATCCAATCAGAGCTGAAGAAGTTTCTTGGATGAGAAGCAAAAAATCTTCAAAAGAAAAAACAAGAAAATCCAGTGACTTGGGAAAAAAGCACCTTTGGTGTAATAAACACAGTAAATATTGTACATATTTGGAAAAAACCTGCCTTGGTTAAACCAACCACTTGTCCAGTTTGTTCAGAAAAGGGAGCAGAAAGTAAACCCAAAGTATTTCAAAGGTTAATTTGAAGTGAGTGCAAAACCTCTGGGCACCAACACTTCGAAGGCCCCGTCTCATAAAACCTCACTGATTTTATTGGGAAGGAAGCCCATTTGCACAGCATTTGTGCCTTTTTCTTGCTCAACTATTTGACTCTCAAGAATAAGGACTTGCTAAGGCTGCCAGTACATTTCCTAGCTGAGCGAGAGATACATGGACATGGAATTTCTATTTTGGAGTGTACAGGTGGTCCTCGACATACAACAGTTCATTTAATGACCGTTCAAAGTTACAATGGCACTAAAAAAAAGTGACTGGTGACTGTTTTTTCACACTTACAGCATCTTCATGGTCACGTGATCAAAATTCAGACATCTGGCAACTGACTCATATTTATGACAGGCAAAGTCAATGGGGAATCCACATTCACTTAACAATTGCTGAGAATCACCTAACAATTGTGGAACGAAATGGGGGCAAACTCACTTAGTGGCAGAAATTGTGGACTCCACTGTGGTCATTAAGTCGAGGACTACCTGTAGAGGTTTGATAAAATGAAGGAACCACCTCTTTAATAAAGCCCTGTCAGGGTGCTGTCTCAACAATGCCCTAACAGATAATTGGAGTTGGAAGGGTCCTTGTAGGTCATCTAGTCCAACCCCTTCTCTTTTTCCTGCCATTAATTTATCCTGTGTGGCCAAGACATAATTTTTCCCATTTGTGGGAAAAACAAAGATAATCCCCTCATGCTTATCTTTTCACAAAACAACAGAAACCTCTCTCTCTTTTAAAGGAGGAACTGGACATGAAGATCCGCAACACGAATGGTCTCTAACCCTCACCTTCGCACATTTTTATTTTTACTTTTATAGTATTACTATTGCGCAATTTCTTATTTCAAGGGTTTTATCTGGAAGTTAGTTGCCCGGAGTGGCTTGAGTTAGATGTTCTGACCTAAGCTTCCCAAGATCATGAAGCAGACTTGTCGTCCCGATAAAACCCCTTTCGCTCCTCTTTATTCTCTATGGGAGAGGCCATTCACCATCCATCTTGTGCCTTTACTTCTGAGTTGATCCAGGTCCCTTAACTGTTCCCTTCTCCTGGCAGCTCTGTGCATGCGCACACTGGGAACAGGCTCCAGCTGTTCTTCTACCCTACTGATATCCAACTCCAAAGGCAACTGATAACTATTGGAGGGCCCTAGCCCCATCTCTACCTCCGACGCAGAGCCCTTGTCAGAGCCTTCCCCAGACTCCAGGACTTGCCTATGTTCCACCCAAACCTCCTCACTGTCAGTCTGCTGCCAGCTTCGCTGGCCGCTGGCGGGCCATAACACTAGGCAAGATATAGCTACTAACAAAATGAACCAAATTAGAATGACACTTGGTTGGGTTTCATTCCAGAGACTCCAGGCCTTTTCCTAGCTTCTGCCCATGTACCCCACCCCACCCCATCCAGCCCCTGGTATCTTTCCCACTTAAGCCCTGAGAGGTGGGCACAGCATGCCATCCACCCGAGCCCTCATGGTGCACCCAGAAGCCTCTATGCCTTCCCCCCAAGTGCTTCAACCTGATAGCCCAACCGAACATCCTGAAACTTCAGAATGACCAATTGTCAGCAAGTGGCTGCTTAGTAGCTCTGGGCACCGTTTCCCATGAAAAGCGACAGAGAAGCGAATGACAGCCGCTGGCCGATTCACAAAAGTGACAGCAAGGAGCAAAATGCCCCTTAAAACCTTCCTTCCTGGGCATCAAGTGATGCTGCCTCCTACATTCCTAGGCTGCTAGAACTAGCATTGCTCTGCCCCCCCCCCCCCCCCCGATTGTGAATTGTGGCTTTTAAGAGATTCCTTTTGTTTGCTTCAGCCACATCGGGAAGATTTCGTGGAGCTAAGAATTTCGGTTCCCGCTGTTCCTTCTGCTTTCGTGGGACAAAGGCAAGCAGGCCAGTGGTAGGATTCAAATAATTTAACAACCGGTTCTCTGTCCTAATGTGTCAGCATTCCAGCAAACCTCCATTCCAATCAGTAACTCCGAGACAAGCAGAATCCCAAAAGTACCTTTATTAGAATAGCACCTGGCACTTCTGTGGAATCTCAAAACTAAAAGTTTCCCTGACTTCCCGCAGTATCCCAAACTACAATCCATCCCCTTTTTCCCATCACTACATCACATGTCCCAATCACGAGCCATCCCAGTGTAAGATCCTTTTTCCATCCCGTGCCACACCTAATAACCTTGAACCAAGAAAAGAATTTTATTTTGAAAATTCTAAAAATTTTAGAATCTAACAAATTTAGATTCTAAAAATCTAATTTTCTAAGTAGAAAATTCTACTTAGAACTTCTCAATTGAAATCACCCCCCTCCCACTTTCTCAGGCTATGTGGCAGCGTGGAAAATGGTTTCCAAAGCTGACAGGCGTCCCCCCTTGAGAGGTTCACCTCCTTAAAGAGATAATAAACATAGTTTCCCCAAAGCTGACATAATGATTTCTTTCAACAACCAGTTCACCAAACTACTCAGAAAGTTAAACAACTAGTTCTCTCGAACTGAATCCCACCATTGAAGCCGGCCCTCCGTAATAAATGCACCACCGGGCCTTATTTTCCGTCATGATTTGGCAAGATCGGGGGTGGCCAGCGGACGGAGCTTAAAGCAGAGCAAATGTTGATCTCATTTTCAAAGCGGTGGGGAGCCTAATCAGACCATCAAACATGTGGGAGGCCTGTAACCTTGCAAAAATAATCAAAGCACCCACTTTGCATTGTTCTTTTTCACCCACAACAAGTCGATGCTCCGATAACAGCAGGACAAAAAAACACGTACACCTGTAGGAAAAAAAGGAGAAAAAAAGAAAAACACACCCGTTCGAAGCCTCAGAGAAAGGACACACCCTGAACACACCTAAGTACTGTACATCTAGGTTCAGCAGATGCACACACAGATGCTCGCACAAACACGCAAACACACACACACATCGGCTTGTGTAATTGTGGCTTCAAGGGGAATCCAGGTCAAAGTTTCGTCACTGCGGTTCCTTGGCCTCAGCTGCCCCAGAAAGAAGGAGCAACCCAGGCCCACATCTGTCCTCAGCTACACCTCGGAGGAGGATCACGGCAGGAGAGGGTTGAAGGAGGTAAAAGGCAGTGGAAAATTAACAACCAGCCTGGCTCCATCCAACAGATCTGGGAAAGTGTGCATGTGAGAGAGAGAGAAAGACAGAGAGAGAGTGACAAAGAGAGAGAAAGGGAGATGGAGATGGAGATGGAGAGAGAGAGAGAGAAAGAGACAGAGAGAGAGAGAGAGAGAGAGAGAGAGAGAGAGAGAGAGAGAGAGACGGAGACAGAGATTGACAGAAACAGAGAGAGACAGAGATGGAGATGGAGAGAGAGAGACAAACAGAGACAGAGAGAGAGAGAGAGAGACAGAGAGAGACGGACAGAGCTGGATAGAGAGAGAGAAAAACAAATTTGAAAATACAGGTAGTCCTTGACTTACGACCACAACTGAGCCCAAATATTTATGCTGCGAAGTGAGTTTTGCCCCATTTCACAACCTTTCTTGCCGAAGTGGTTAAGCAAATCGTTGCAGTTGTGAAGTTAGTAACCCAGCTGTTGAGGGAATCTGGCTTCCACATTGACTTCGCTTGTCAGAAGGCCGCAAAAAGCGGATCCCAGGGACACTGCGGCCGTCATAAAATAGAAACCGGTTGCCATGCATTCCAAATTTTTGATCGCCTGACATGGCGATGCTGTGAAGGTCGTAAGGGTGAAAAAAACTTTTTCTTCTGTGGCGTCGTAACCCTGAGCGGTCACTGAATGAACTATTGTAAGGCGAGGACCATCTGTCATGGTGGCAGGGCTTGCAGAGAAGGGCTAGTTGGAGAACCCATTGAGGATCATCCTGCCCCCAAAAGCCACTGGTGATTCAGTGCCAAGAGAGCTGAACTAGGGGCATTGATGCCCAGCCAGATGTTCTACCATCCGCCAGAGGTGATGTCAGCGCTTCGGGGTGGGACAGGCTGGGAATCAGACACTCCAAAGACCCAATTTGGGGATAGAACCACAAAATCTTTAAAGCCTGGCAGAGATTCCCTTTCCCTCGACCGGCTTCACCTCTGATACCCAAGTGCATCAAGGGAGACGCAGTCTTGAGTTTCTTTCTCACACCCTCTTCCTTCCGGAGCTCAGCTGATGTTTACTAAGGGCTGATGAATTCCTTCTTCAGGGCTATCTCCCTACTCTCCTACAGGTAGTAGGAGGCCTCATCTTCTCAGTCTTCCATCCGTCCTCCCTCCACCCTCTCCTCTTTCAGCGCAACAGAAACCCCCCCAAGTAGAAATCCACCCCTCACCAAGATTTCCCTTCACATTTGGCACCTCGGATTTGAGAATATACTTTTTTCCTCCCCTCCGGATGCTGAGCCTTTTAAAAAGTTTTCAAATTATGACGGGTTAACAAGCAGAAACTGTTGTTGGAAGGCCACCCATCGCACAACAGGTTTAATGGGGGGAAGGAACCTGCCCCGCCAGAGTCTTTAATCTTTCAAAATTCGGCATCCAGAGGAACAAACCAGAGCACAAGAGGGAAGGCAGGGAAGCAACTGTTAACAGAGGCAAAAAATAAAAATAAAAATCAAGGTAGACCTTATCTGAAATACAATTAAGTCTCGTCCTCTTTGCTGGCTTCGGAAAGCCTCTTCCGGAGTCCACTCGGCTGGACAGAGGCCGGTGAAATATAGACTAGCCAGAGAAGAGGAAAACCTGCCAGATTTTGGGATCCACCCTCCTCCCCCTCCTTCAAAAGATCATCTTAAACACCCCACCCTCTCACTCCCACCTGCAATAGTTTTTGATTCTCCATCCAGGGAGAAAGGTTTCTAGGCTAAGTAAACTTCCCCTAGGATTTTTTTTTTTTTGCCCTTCCCCCAGAAAAAAGAAATGTTTTGGTTTTGCATCAATCCAAGGAAGCCATTTATAACCCAGGCTTGTCACCAAGTCCTTTTTCATTTGGGGGGCGGGGGAACATGGTCTCCCGCATGCCGTATTTATAGTATTTATATCCAACGCTTCCTGAGAAAACAATACCAGTTTCCAGTGTTTACAATCTGTGAGGAGGGAAAGGAAAAAAAAAAAAAAATAGGAGGAGGAAAGCAGTTGGGAATCCATAACCTTCAATGCTCATATTGGGAAACCGGTGGGAAGATCCAAATCTCCTTTCAGTAAACAACCAGGTTGTTTTTTTTTTTTTTTTTTAAATAAGGCTCTAGTCCTCAAGAGGGTGCGTCACTCAAAAATGTGCCACGCACCTGCAAGGCAAGGAAAAATGAGGAGCAGGAGGAGGATCTGTGAGATCACCTTCCTTCTCAGGGTTTGAAGCGCATGCCACAATATGTAAGATTAACGACGTGTGTGTGTGTGTGTGTGTGTGTGCAAAAAGTGCTTCACTTGCAAGCGTTAAAATCCGGGTCACCACCTTATCTTAGCGTTCAACCTGTACAACGACGAAAGGACAACAACAACGACAACGTACACACACAGCACTAACACGACAGAGGCGAATTCTCCAGGCAGGTCCCACTTGCTTCCTTTGGTCATAATGCCAGTCCAGGCTGGCATGAAAGGTTCCGCAGGAGAAGGCAAACTGGGAGGAAGGGGGGGGGGGAAAGAAGGGGATGATGGGTTAGGGTGCTGCCTGGGTGGAAGAGGAGGGGACAGGCTCCAGCCTGTGGGAGGGGCTGGGAGAGGGAGAAACCCACCCCGCAGCTGGGGAAAAGTGATGGGTGAGGCAAGCAAAAAGGTCTTGGGAGGAAGGACTGTCACTTCAGAGGCCTGGGAGGGAAAAAAAAAAAACCCGAACAGATGGATTTTTCGTATTCTTATTGAAGAATTTTCAGCCCAGCTGAGTAGCTGTGCTCAGGAGGGAAGCCGCCGTTTCATCCAATCAATTATTCACAGCATTGTTTGGGGCAGGAGGAGGAGGAAGGGGAGGGCCGGGTTGGGATATGGGGGGGTGGGGAGGGCGGAAAGGCTGGTGGGGCGCAGAGTTGAGTTGCACGCAGCAGCTCCCCAAGCGAAGCAGATTTTTAGGCCTGCCGAAATCCAAATCCTTCCCCGGAGGGGGGGAAAATCACAACTCCCTGGTTCTGACACTCAAGGTGCCGGGAGGCCATCTAGACCAATCCCGAAAGAGGAGCTTGATCGGTCGGAACAGCATGGGTGATGATCTTGCCCCCCCACAAAGGGCCTGGAGGACGATGCCGGGGCTGCGATTCCGGGTCTTTACTTGCAAACAAGTTTATTTTGGAGCAGGTCTCCAAGCCAGGTTCAAGAGCCCCAGGGCCAGAGAGGGGTCCCTGCAGAGCAGACCTGGTTCCTCCTAGGCTGGGCGGAGAGCAGAAAATAAGTTTGCTCTCCTCTGTGTTCTTCATTGGATCAGTTATGGCGGAACTTTCCAGGAAAAGGTGGGACGAGATCGATGATTTCCCCCCACCCACCCACACACCCGCAGCCCGTCAAGCTTAAGGCTCCTTTGCAAAATGGTCCTGTGCGCAGGTGAGACCCACGGCCCTGGGTTCAAGATGGATGGAGCAGAAATTCTGTTCCTGCTTGAGTTACAGTTCCCAGCAGGCTTGAAACATCAGGTTTGAAAGGTTCTGGGCAGATGTAGGGGGAAGAGATGTCCTGGGCAGGGAACAGGGCTGTTTTAGGAAACTCTCCTTTGGGAGGGGGGGGAGAGAGAGAGAGGAAGAGAGAGGGAGAGGGAAAAGAAGAAGAAGAGGAGGAGGAAGAGAAAGAGGAAAAGGAAGAAGAAGAGAGAGAAGAGAGAGCGAGGAAAGATAGGAAAAAGAGAGAGGAAAGAGGAGAGAGAGGGAGGAAAGCGACAGAGAGAGAGGAAAGAGAGAGAGAGAGAGAGAGAGAAAGAGAGGAAGGAAGGAGGGAACTGGGCATGGTGCACCTTATTACTTTGTCTTTCTTATATGCATGTAAATTCTGACCCCGTTTTATCAATAAAATATTTTATTGCTTTGAGCTGATGAGATGACCTTGGCTTCGAGTAATGGCGTCTCCTTCACCTGACCTTGGGGAGGATCATGTGGTTCTTTGGTCAGTTCTGGGCTCAAGGGGAGGGGGCTTCCTGGCAATCAACCACCATCATGAGGAGGCTGGGCAGAATGGGGTGCTTCTCCTCCTGGGACAAGCTACACAGGGAAGTTTTCAGCTGAGAATGGACCCAGCAGGAGGAAGGACAGGATATTCCAGAGAACTCGGAATTTATAGTCAACGTTGCCAGGTTTTTTTCTTTAAAAAAACAAGGAATTTCAAGAGTGCCGGCTCAGTGAAACAAAATTATAGAGTATTGGGGAGGAATCAATCTGTGCACGAGGGCAGGCTGGTGATGCACAATTGTCAGGAAGAAGAGTTTGCAAAATTATCTGTATGTGCAAAATATACCTACCGATTCTGTATTTTTTGTTGCAAAATGCAGACTATTGATATAGCCCAGATCTTGGATTCCACGCTAATATCCCCTCTCTGCCATGAATGGCCTTCTGATCACCCCCCCCCCCAAACCTTCTCTCTGGAAACACACACACACACACACACACACACACACACACACACCAACTAGCTGCGACAATCCCTGAGCCACCACCCTTGAAAGGAAATAAGGGGGAAACCCTAAAGTGTTAACAGCAATTGGTGAAATGGCACAGCAGATTGCTACAATAAATAATTTACTGATATTTATAAATATTCAAATCAGCAGGCTTCAGAAATTGAAAGGGAGGAAGAGAGGGAGAAGCTGGGAAGGCGAAGTATGGGCTTGTGTGCACGGCGGAGTGTGGACATTGTGTGGGGAAGTTTGCATCCATTCCCTGGCTGGCTCTCTAAATTCACCCAAGAAGTGTTTTCTCACATCAGTCAAATCTTTGGGCATCGGAAAAATGGGTGACGTACCTGCAGGAGGAAGAGCAGGAGAAGAGAAGGAGCAATGGAAAGAGGGAACGAAGGAAGGAAGGAAACCTGGCAGGATGGGGCTGTGTCCGGACCTGCAGCCTGGTTAACTTTTGACTGGGAAAATCCAGAGGAATTTCTGGGCCCATTTTTCCTCCCGGGAGGGTCCTGCATTTTGCATTCTCTGGAATCACAAGGAGGCATCTAAGTTTGAGGTTTCTGGCACTAGAACCCCTCAAGAGGAAAAATAACACCTATCCAGGATCCAGTCCAAGGGTGGGATGCAAAATATTTTAACTACCAGTTCTGTAGGCATGGCTAGGTGGGCGTGGCCAAGTGACTGGGTGGATTCTTCTTCTCCTCCTTCTTCACCTTCTTCTTCCTCCTCCTCCTCCTCTTCCACATCCTCTCCCTTTTGGCCCTCAGGAAAATCTCCTGGGTGAAGCAGTAAGACAGCGAGGGGGTTGTCAGAACAGCTGACTGTTGGAACAGCTGATCGTTGGGAGGGGGGAAAAAGAAAGAAATATCAGTCCAAACCAGTAGTTGTTTTTTTAACTACCGGTTTGGCCGACTGGTAACATTTTTTACTACCAGTTCACCCAAACCGGGCCGAACCAGTAGAATACCACCACTGATCCAGTCCACCATCTGCACGGAGACTCTTTCGTAAGCCTGAAACCTTCCTGAGAAAATCTAATGGAGCATCTCCAATCTGTAATGTGCTGCTAAGGGTGGCGTTTTAGTACAGAGAAAATGACGGTATCATGAAAAATAAACAGTGCAAAATAATGCCAAATGGTCACCAGGAGAGGCACAACCAACTCTCAATATTATTTCTCTCTCACTCATCGTCCCCCCAGGAGCTCAAAGCACTTTCCAAGAGAACAGCCCTTAAGAAAAGGCTTAAATAAAACCATCGCGATAAATCCACCACACTTAAAAACAATAAATATAAAAATAAAACAAAGTTAATGCTGAAATGTGAAATAACAAAAGCCTCCTTCCTGTGATTTCCTGAAAGAAAAACAACACTGAGAAGAGCACTACATCTGGGGAGAAATATCTATTCCAGCTCATGCCACAGGCAGGAACTCCCCAGCTGATCTTAACGGACAAGGTGGCAAAATAATCAGTTCAAGACTTGGGGGTGGTAAGCAGTTCACGGATAAACCAGCTGGGGTAGCAATCAAGAACTGTTCCAAATTCAGGCCACTGTTTGGCCAAGGTTTCAGCCAAACATCATTATCTCTCAATCCAGCTTACGTCATAAAAACAATGGTGAGGGGTTTTTAAAGCTTTCAATTTCATTGTACGCATGTTGTGCATTGATAATAAATGTTTGATTTGATTTTTTAAAAAAGGGGAAAGGGAACCGCCATCCATGCTGACCAGGATTAAATAAATGAGCAGTGACAAAACCCATACAAGGACAGAGCGATGGCTAGGAGTATTAACATAGACATAATTCAGAATTCCCCACTTGCTCTCCGCTGGAGACAATCCAAGGCTTCCTCAACAGGTGAGGGGGCAGGCAGAGCCTCCCAGTCCCAGAGATGTGCTTGCCACCCCACCTCACCTACCCCACCCAGACCCGATGGCACGACGACGACCCCCACTTGAAGGCCAACCAGATGACTGCAACAGGCCGTGTTCAACTCAAGTGGGCAACCTTGCAAGTTGAACCTCGCGACGGCAGGAAGAGGAAGAAACAAGAACGGAAGTGGGCTTCCCGTTGAAGTCCATACTGACTGGGCAGGGGGGATTCTGGGAGTTGGAAGTCCATGCGTCTTGAAGTTGCTGTCAGGGTTCCTGCGACTGCCCTAATTAAATCATGAGCCGGTTGAGAAGCAATGAACTCTCTACGGTGAGAAAGAGGGGAAGCAGCTGCGTGCTCCCCCTTGGTTTGAGATGGCTCTGGGTCACAAGCCATGACCCCAAGAGAGCTCTTTAGTGGCATCCCACGATTCTTTCTCACCTCTGCCCTTGTTATCAGCTTCACCTCTGGACTCAACCTGCAGTGCCTCCACCTTCTTGGGAGCTGGAGCCCCACAACATCCCGCTGGTAGCCACCAAGCCCCTGCGTGGGGTGAGCTTCTCCCAGGAAGAATAATGTTTGCTTATTTTTACCCCTCCCCCTCATGCACCAAAAGCCTGCCAGCTTTCCTTCCTCCCCGTGTTTTATGATCTTAACCCAGCGGCTCTCAGCTCCCTCGTAAGAAATAAAGTTATCCCTCAGCGTCCCTTCGAAACATTTCACTCAGTGCAAACGGTGTTTAAGAAAAACGAGGACATATTTCTTCTTAAGGATGCAGCGTTCCCCCTTCAGAGGCCTAATTTATGCCATCTATCAGCCGGCCAAGGGAGAAAATGGCAGGCCGGACGGTAGCGAGAGGCTAGCTGGCCCAAAGGTATGCGCCTCAGTCCATCCGGCCAGCCGGCTCTTCTTAGCTTCAGCCCTTGCACAAACTACGGCTAGATTCACCAGGGCTTCTGGGCTGTTTCTCCTTGCCAAGCAGCCTTCTCAGGGCAGCATCTCACCCAGGAGTGGATTCTCAAAGCCTCTGGAGACCAAGAGAGATCGTGGAGTGGGCAACTTTGGAGGGCAAGCGGCTGCTGGGGCTTTAAGCTCACACTGCAGCTTTTGGTCAAAAGGACCCAGCAGAGATTATACTAATTCTTGATTATACTAATTCTTGATTTTTGATTCTTGACACTTAATGAATGTATCTTTTATTTTATGTATACTGAGAGTATTTGCACCAAAGACAGACTCCTTGTGTCTAATCACACTTGGCCAACAAAAGAATTCTATTTTATTCTATTCTGCATTCTCTTCCATTTCTATTCTATTTGTATTTCCTGAGACTTCTCAGGAAACAACAACGGAATGAAAAACTGCTGGTGACCTTCTACCGCTGCACCATAGAAAGTAACTTAACTTATTGCATCTCTGTATGGTTTGCCAATTGCACAGTGGCAGATAGGAAAGCACTCCAGAGGGTTAACGTCATTGTCCAGAGGATCATTGGTTGCCCTCTTCCCTCTTTGGAAGAGCTTTATAGCTCCCACTGCCTTAAGAAAGTTCAAAACATTCTCCAAGATCCATTTCATCCTGGGCACCTTTCTTTTTTCTTTTTGAAATATTACCATCTGGCAGACGGTACAGGATAATAAAAGCAAGGACAAATAGGCTGAAAAACAGCTTCTATCCCAGGCAGTAGCTCTGTTGAATTCTATTGTCCAGTGCAATATTAATGCAATATCAGGGGTTTTCAATTCAATGTATAGAAATGTGTGTTTGTGTTTATTTTCAGTCATAATATACACTGAAGATGGTAAAGGCCCGGTCGCACTGGCCGACGGACGCAAAACGTATGCATAAAGGACACAGCGGACGAGCAAAATTTCGGGGGTGGCTCCATCCATTGTCATCCACTCCAAAAAGTGGCGAAAATTTGCATAAACAGAACGGAAAAGAACGGATGTGGGTAGTATGTAGCGGGGATGTTAAACGGATGTTCATAGGAAGCCTAGCGGATGAAAGCGGATGGAAGTGGATGACACCTCTGAAGGGCTTCCGGGGGAGAATTTTGAAGCGGACGCATAGCGGATGAAGCGGATGCATCACGTACGCCTAAAGGAAAGAAAGGGGATGCTGCACAGATGTATATCGGATGCAAACTATTCACTGCACATCCTTTCTATTTCCGTGCTACTAACGCTGTGTAGACGTTCCGTGTACCTTTTGTTTCCTCCCTCTTTCTGTTTTCAGCTACAGTGGATGGGAGTTGCGAGGATGCCCAGAGGATGCAGAGAGGATACAGCGGACGTTTAACGGAAGATAAATGGACATAGAACGTTTGTTACTCGTATGTCGCGGATGTACATTGTATGCGGTGGAAAGTTCATCCATTCAAAGTTTTGTGCAGCTCAAAACTTCTTGCGCGGATGAAACTGCAGTGGACGGATGCTCGACGGATAGAGTGTATGAAACACGTATGCAGTGAGTACACAAAGGATACATAGCGTTTTCCAACGGATGGCAAGCTTTTTTTAACATTTTATATCCTCTTTGCATCACTGCACGTAAGTGCAGTGGGACCGTAATTTTATGATACAAGGTGCAATGTCAATAAAGTAAACTAAATCAAACTAGAGAGTGGGAGAGAATAGAGCAAGATTACCCGCTGAGTGGAAGCACCTCCTGGAAAACATTTCCCCATTTTTTGGGTGGGGGCTACAATGGCTCGCAGCAGCCACTATGCAAAGATCAGTGGGGCGAGTGGGGCAGGGATGGCTTCGCATCTTCTTAGCTACCTTTGCTTTTTCCTCCCAGCTTCAGGTTTAAGGAGATGAGTGGGCAGGTGGAGGAGCAACAGTGGCTATAGTATCTCATATGCTCGAGAAGTAAAGCAAAGCTTTCGAAAACCACAAGGCTGCGGGAAACGGAGCGTTTGGATAAACGGAGGCATTTCTAGAGTGCGTAAAAAAGTGTTTTCAAGTCAAGATGTTTGAGCTTCCCTAACCAAGGCAAACTACAACAAACCAACCAACCAACTTGGATCAGCCTTCATTTGCTCTATTAACTCATTCATCCATTGATTAATCTACCATGTAACTTCAGGGGGATCACAAAAACCACTGGGAACACTTTGGTATTGCTTTGGTGGGGGAAAGAGGTGAAGCCGGGAGCTTTGCAGACTTTAGATCAAGTTTCACCCGTCTTATTCCGGTGGATCCAATTTAATAATTGAATGCATTCTTTAATTTTAATCCCTCCAACGCGGTCCCTAAGGGCTTTGTTGAGGTTCTCGCGTCATTACAAAATATTACAAATAACGTCGAAGCCATCCCTGTCTAAAAGCCGTAATAGATAATATAGACCTGGTACATCCTTTCCCGTCAAGCAGCCAAGATTCCACATCCTATTAAAAGGCTCCTTTGGAGGCAGGGAGAATTGCCTAGAAACATGCTGGGCCTTCATCATCATCCCGTTCGCCACTACATCTCCATGTCCTCTGTGATGTTTTTTTCAGCGCTGTCTCGCAGGTCTCTAGCCAGGAGGAAATCCTAGGGAGGCCCACTCAGTCCCCCCCCTTGCAACAAAATCAGGCTTTCTCGAAGTGCAGAAGCTTCTATTCACATCGAAGAAGCAAGGCTAGAAGTTTTTGACAGAGGGGGACAGAAACGCTGGACGCCTTCCTAACTTATTTTGCCCCAATAATTTAGCCTTTCCAATTGCTACCTGAGCATAACTCCAGGGCAGGAGCATCCTCCTGCACACCACTGCAAAATTTCACTTTTCCACCCTGCATTAAATCATTAAGCAACCGCATACAGGCTCCCGGGACTGATTTGTGCAAGGAAAATTTCTAGGATTTGCCTGCCAGTTGCCAACTGACATTACTACTGTTCATCCCTGTATTTGAATTTCATTTGGAAGGAAAAATAAAAGTAAGGCCTAACATTATCCCTGATCTGGATTTATTTTATTTATTATTTATTTATTCTGTCAAGCATGCATTTGATAATATATATAAGTATAAACATGATTATTAATACATGAAATAGAGATGAATAAAAGTCAACATTAAGACAGGGACAGTAGGTACGTTGGTGCACTTATGCACCCTTACAGACCTCTGAGGAATGGGGTGAGATCAACAGTAGACAGTCTAGGGTTAAAGTTTTGGGGGTTTGAAGAAGAGTCAGGTAGTCAGTTCCAGGCATTGACCACTCTGTTGCTGAAGTCGTATTTCCTGCAATTGAGTTTGAAGCGGTGAGTTTGCATCTATTGTGTGCTTGTGTATTGTTGAGGTTGAAGCTGAAGTAGTCACTGATGGGTAAGACATTGCAATACATAATTTTATGTACTATGCTTAGGTTGAACCTTTTCACAATCTTTTCACTCTGCCTGCTGGGTTATTGCTCTCATCATCCTTTGGATATTTTTTTTTTCATTGTTTGTGTTAAAATGTTTGCTGTCCAAAACAAATCTACTAAGTGGCCTCCCTTCTAAGCTAAGTAACTCTATTAAAAAAAAAAAAAAAAAAAAGGCAGAAGTGTTAACATCTCCTGAACCACCCAGGCTGTCAATCTCACCCTGTTTTACAAGGCTAGGAAGAGGGGTGACAAAGAGAGGAGTGGGATGGACAGACCCCAACCCAATGGTTGGCCTGTTCGAGACCAGGGATGTGAGGTGGGAGGCCGGCCACTGTGTCCGAGCAAACTGATTACGAAAATAAGGGGCCCTATCACCCATGAACAGCTTCAAATGCAGCAACTCCAGAGGAAAAGAGCTGAAGGAAACCTGCAGAATTTAGGGAAAACCGTCGCCTTCGCTGACGTTGGGATAGTTTCCTGGCCCACTTTAATGGCAGCAGGCAAGAATTACAATACTTAGCATTCATATAATATTAGCTATTTCATTCGGGCCAAGGCAGTATTAATATTCTGTATTACAAATGCAAAGGAGGAGGAGGGAGAAGCGGAGAGAGAGAGAGAGAGAGAGAGAGATTGTTGAAGACCATATAGAGGCAAAAACTGAAATCAAACTCTTTCAGGAGTTCTCCAAAGAAGCCAGTTTCTCAACATGGAACAAACGGTTCTACTTCTTGGTCTTTAATTCTCAAAGGCAGCCGGTGTCTTGGGAGCTGAGTGGTATAAAAATGTTTGCAAACAAGTAAGAGACACGAAAGGAAAAGAGGGAGGATAGCTGAGGCAGATTTGAAAGGGGGAGATCGGATTCTTATCCTCCAGGAAGGCCCCTCTGGCTGCTTTAATCAATGGGTGTCTCCATGCCCAGCGGGCATGCGCCCATCTCATTCCCCCATAGCCAATTGGCAAGCCCTTCCTTCTGCTTACAGGTGTTCCCCCCCCCCCCAAATGCTGAAAAGGGGCTTGCATGTTTGTTCATCTAAGTATACGAGGCGTTCGGCAGAAATCTCAGCCCAAAGGGGCATGGGCTCTCCAGAGGTCCAGCAGAAGAGCCTTCATCTTAGACACAATGCTTTTTTTCCCCCGCCTTCGCTCTTCACGGTCCAAAGAGCCCCGAAGTCCTTTTGGGGGTGTCTATCCCAGCAGGGTGCACTGGTGTAGGGGACTCTCTCTCTTTCTTTCTCTCTCTCACTCTCTCTCTCTCTCTCTCTCTCTCTCTCTCTTTCTCACTCTTTTTCTCTTTCTTTCTCACTCTCTCTCTTTCCTTCTCTCTCTCACTCTTTCCCATTCTCTTTCGCTCGCTCTCTTGCTCTCTCATTCTCTTTCTCACTCTCACTCTTTTTCTTTCTCTCTTTCTCTCACTCTTTCTTTCTCTCTCATTCTTTCTCTCACTCTTTTTCTTTCTCTCTCTCTCACCCTCTCTCTCTCTCTCCTCTTCTCATGAACTCTATTTCTCTTTCCTTTCTGAAAACAAGTGAGCTGTAAATACTGTTTAACCTTCTCCCCCCTCCTCCTCCTCCTCCCCTCCGCACTATAAAAACACAAATATGCCATAACTCAGCAGGCCCAGCCGCTGCTGCTGCCGCGCCTCCAACATGCCCTGCTCCAGGCCTCTCAGGAAGGTCATAACAAACGACTTTCCGATTCAGTGCTCCTGAAATAATTTTGTGTATTAAAACCTGAATCTGCACTTTCTGGACCGAAAGCCTCTCTTAATTATGCCAGGCGTCCTTGGGGTGGACAGCGATCCTTCACGACGGCACCGCTAACCAACCGGAGAAACGGCGGGGCGAGCCCACCCCACACGAAGGCTGCCACCACGACCGCAGCCCCCTCCCTCTGCCTGAGCGCCCCCCCCCACTGCCCCAGCTCTCTCTCTGCCCCCCCCCCTCCCCGCGCCTCCCCCACCTTCCCTTGGCCCAATCTGTTTTCAAAGTGTGTCTGTCCTTTATTAAATTGTTTTCTTTTCCACATTATCAGTTGCCATGGAGACCTCATCTCTCGGATTATTTGAATTTCATTATATCTATTGATTTGGGAGCATTTCATCTTTTTTATTGTTTTTCTGTCAATTTTCAAAACGAATAACCATCTAATTTGCGTCAGCGCTGATTATGTTTGTCCCTCAATAGAGGTCGGCAGCTGCGTGAAGGAAACAAATCAATGGGAAACCATCATAAACCTCCCCACAACCGTCTCCGGGATGAGTGGGTGACATTCCACACGGGGAGAGGGACCCTCGGCCCAAACGCGGGAACTTCTTCCTTCCCCCCCCCCTTCTCTCCTTCCTTCCTTCCTTCCCTTTCTTTCCTTCTTTCTTTTCCTTCCTTTGCTTTCTTCCTTCCTCCTTCCTTTCCTTTCTCTTTCCTTCCTTTCCTTCCTTCCTTCCTTTCCTTTCTCTTTCTTTTCTTCCTTCCTTCCCTTTCTTTCCTTCTTTCTTTTCCTCCCTTTTCTTTCTTCCTTCCTCCTTCCTTTCCTTCTTTCCTTTCCCTTCACTTTCCTTCCTTCCTTCCTTTCCTTCTTTCCTTCCTTCCTTTCTTTTCTTCCTTCCTTCCTTTCCTTTTTTCCTTCCTTCCCTCCTTCTTTCTTTCCTTTCTCTTTCCTTCTATTCTTTCTCCTTCCTTTCCTTTCCTTTCCTTCTTTCTTTTCTTCCTTCCTTCATTTCCTTTTTTCCTTCCTTCCTTCCCTCCTTTTCCTTTTTTCCTTCCTTTTTCTTTCCTTCTTTCCTTCCTTTCTTTTCTTTTCTTCCTTCCTTTCCTTCCTTCCCTTCTTTTCTGCCTTCCTTCCTCCCATCCATCCCAACTTCTGCTTTGCAAAGGGACCACTTGGGGGGGGGGATCTTCATTTTTTGGGGGGGCATCCTGACATCATCCATTTCAGACAAACAGGTTGTGGGACATGAGGAGTCTTAAAAGCAGGTCGAGGGGAGGAAATCTGGCTCAGTCCAGACAAATAAAAATCCAGGGAAGGTAAAAAGGTAAAAAAAGGCAGGGAAAAAGACTGGGGGGGGGGGAGGGAGGGGAAAGGAAAAGGGCCGTTTGCAAATCGCTTACTATGATTTTTTTTAAATAATTTATGCAATTTTAAGCATTTATGTATAAATTTTTTAATAAGCCACCCCGGAGCAAAATGGCCATTAGCATCCTAACGTCCTTCTGCCCGATGGACGAGCGGTACAGGATCAATTTCCAAGAGTACTTCCCCTCCCCCCCCCAGCCCACCCCACCCTTTTATGACATGATAAAACCTTTTAAAGCAACTTACATAAATATGGAATTTTTCCTCTCCTTCCCCCCCCCCGCCCCCCCAACTCTCTCCACCCCCATTTGATAGTAGCCTCTACTTATTCGCTAGGGAGAGAGCACACATGTCTCCAAGCGTGTGTGTGTGTGTGTGTGTGTGTGTGTATGGCCGGGGGAGGGGGCAGCTGGCAGGAAGACAGACCCCACCCTAACTGAAGCGGACCTGGTTGTCCTTCTAACAAGGGCATAAACTTTCATTAGAGATGCACGCAGTCAAAGGCAATTTAGGGAAACGTGCAGTACGGGAAAATAAAACCTCAGCAATTTTTGTTTAAATACTCTGCTTCCTTGCCTTTGTCCAGGGAGGGGCAGGGAGGGGAGGGGAGGGGGGCCTCTATCCTTGAGCAAAGCTCTGTGTCCAAAGTGACCCTTCCTCAGGCCACAGGGAGGGAAGGCGAAATGGGTGGGGGGGGGGAGAGGAAAGGAGACCCTGGTCATGGGTAGAGGAGAAAACCAGTGCTGAGTGAGAGAGGGTGGGGGGGGGTTAAGGGGAAGAGTGAGAGAGAGAGAGAAAGAGAGAGAAAGACAGAAAAAGAGGAAAAAGACAGAGAAAAACAGAAAGAAAAGCAGAAACAGAGAGAAAGAGAGAGAAAAAAGACCGAAAAAGAGAGAGAAAGAAAAAGAAAGACAGAGAGACAGAGGGAGATTGAGGCAGAGAGAAGAAAGGAAGAGAGACAGAAAAGAGAGAAAGAAAGGCAGAAAGAGAAAGAGAAAATAGAGAGAGAAAAGGAGAGGAGAGAGGAGAGAGAGAGTGGAGGAAGAGAGAGAGAGAGAGAGACGGGGGGAGAGAGAGGGAGAAAAGGGGAGAGAGAGAGAGGAGAGAGACGGAGAGAGACAGAGAGAGAGAAGAGAGAAGGAGAGAGAGAGAGAGGAAGAGAGAGATGGAGAGAGAGACAGAAGGAGAGAAGAGAGACGGAGAGAGAGAGAGGGAGAGAGAGACGGAAGGAGAGAAGGAGAGAGAGAGAGCCGGAGAGAGAGACAGAAGGAGAGACGGGGAGAGAGACAGAAGGAGAGAGGGAGAGAAAGAGAGGGAGAGAGTGTGTGAGAGAGAAAGAAGAGTCAACATCCATTCTTTGCAGAGAGGGGCTGCCAAGAGGACAGGCCCTCATTGAAAAGCAGAGGGCATTCCCACTGCTGCTCTGGCCACGGATGCCATCTGTCCCTTCCTGCAAGTGGGGGTGGGGGTCTGTGGTGGATGGGAGGGGGGTGGGGCTGGGGGTGGGGGGAGAAGGGCATCTCGCTGAGGTCGGCCCTTAGGCCCAGGGAAAAACCATCCGGAGCTGCCTGGCAGGCGGAAAATACAAAAGTCCTTTTCGGGAGCCAGGCCAGGCGCAAGAACTCGGGGCATCGGAGGGCAGCCTACGCCCCAGAAATTAAAACTGCAGAAGGAGGGGATTCCCCCCCCCTTTTTTTTTTTTTTTGCATCCAACAGGGTGGTCCTCGACTTACAGCAGCCGGCGGAGTGACCGTTTGAAGTTACAACGGCACGGGAAACAAGCGCTTAGGACCGAGGGCTTAGCACACTGGGGACCATCGCAGCATTCCCCTCGTGTGTGTGGGGGGGATTCCCGCCTTGGCAACCGACTTGTGTTTATGACGGCTGCAATGTCCCGGGAGGGGAAGGGCGTCACATGATCGTCCCCTTTTGCGACCTTCTGATGAGGCAAATCGATGGGAAAGCCGGATTCGCTGAACGGCTGCATTGCTGCGGTGACTCGCTTAACGACGGTGGCGAGGAAGCTCATAAAAATGGGGCTAAACTCACTTCGCAAAAATGTCTCACTTAGCGACTGGCAATTTTGGGCTCGGTTGTAGTCATAAGTCGAGGACTACTTGTATGGCAAGTGCTGTGTGTCTGTGTGTGCATGCTTGTGTGTTTGAGAGAGAGAGAAAGGGAGAGAAACAGAGAGAAGGAAAGAAAGAAGGAAGAAATGAGAAGGAAGGAAGGAAGAAAGGAAGGGAAGAAGGGAAGGAAGGAAGGAAAGGAAGAAAGAAAGGAAAGAGGGGAAAAAAGGAAGGAAAGGAGAAAAGGAAAGAAGGAAGTAGGGAAAAAAGGGAAAGAAGGAAAGAAGAAAGAAAGGAAGAAAGGAAAGAAGGGAAGAGAAAGGAAGGAAGGAAGGGAAGGAGGGAGGGGAAAGAGGAAGGAAGAAGTAGGAAGAGGAAGGAAGGAAGGAATGGGGAGAGAAATGAAGGAAGGAAGGAAGAAATGAGAAAGAGAAAGAAGGAGGGGGAAAGAGAATGGGAGAGAGGGAAAGAGAAAGAAAGAAGGAAGGAAGGAAGGAAGAAATGAGAAAGAGAAAGAGAGAGAGAGAGAGAGAGAGAGAGAGAGAGAGAGAGAGAGAGAGAGACAAAGACCCAGAGAGAGGGAGAGAAAGAAAGGAAGGAAGGAATAAATGAGAAAGAGAAAGAGAGAAAGGGAGAGAAAGAAAGAGGAAGAGAGAAAGAGACAAAGACAGATAGAGAAAGCGAGAGAAGGAAGGAAGGAAGAAAAGAGAAAGAAGAAGAAAGGGACAGAAAGAAGAAAGAAAGAAAGAAAGAAAGAAAGAAAGAAAGAAAGAAAGAAAGAAAGAAAGACAGACGAAGAAAGAGGAGAAGTTTCACCGAAAAGCTTTGTCTGCTCCAACAGGATCTCTCACCTGCCGGAGTGGAAACCTTTCATCCCGCCCCACAAACCAGCTTCGCTGGGTCGGGTTAAACCCCCAATTCCCGATGTGCAGGCTAGGCATCCCCTTCGCCCACTTTTCCTCTGCTCTTCTGGCTGCGAAATCTGTCCTAAATCATTCTGGCAAAAAAGCCTCTTGAGATTTCCCAGGCCTTTGAACTCCCCTCCTGGTGCAGCAAAACCAAGAGGGCCTCAAGGTTGCAGCGGTGTGTGTGTGTGTGTGTCTGTGTGTGTGTGTGTGTGGAGAGCTAGAGCAGAAGTCCACTGACTTGGCTTCCTACCTGTATGGGCAGAGCTAAAGCAACCCAACCTGGGTGTAGCACATGAAGCTCCCACATCCAATTCATGCCATAACAGTAGCACTGACACTTAGGTTTACACGTGCCGCTTCAACCGTGCTTTACAGCTCTCACTTAGTGGTGTACAGAACCAGGGGATTGCCCCCCCCCCCCCGGGTCCTCGTTTTACCGACCTCGGAAGGACACAAGGCTGAGTCGACCATGAGCCAGCCAGGATCGAACCGCTGGCAATGGGCAGAGCTAGCCTGCAATGCCGCATTTCTCAACACTGCGCCACCACGGCTCCACACCCAACTGCTTGGCACGAAAGTGGAACCACGGTTGGCTTGGTTGGTTTCAATCCCAACCCTTCTCCAACTCTTAAAATACTTCCACTGTCAACACGGAGGCGTAGTTGCCTGCGATGGAAGGGTCAGATGCTTCACAAAGCATCTTGGTGAGCAAGGAGGACAAGAGAACCCCAAACTTCGAACCTAGGTCATTTGTAAAGCCAGCCTGACTCCTGACGGGTTAACATTCAACTAATTCAACCCAAAGCTGGAATCCTGACACAAATCATACCTGTGGTGCCATGACATAAAATAGCATGATGGACTGCAGGCTAAAACATACGATGAACGGTTGCAGGAACTGGGCCTGGCTAGTCTAGGGAAGAGAAGGACCAGGGGAGACAGGAGAGCAGCCTTCCAAGATTTGAGGGGCTGCCATAGAGAGGAGGAAGAAGGGGGTCAAGCTGTTTTCCAAAGCCCCCAAAGGCCAGAGAAGGAATAATGGGTGGAAACTGAACAAGGAGAGATTCAACCTGGAAATAAGGATAATTTTTCTGACAGGGAGAACAATCAACCGATGGAAGAGAAGTTGCTTCCAGAAGTTGTTGGAAGCTTCATCACTGGATCCATTTCAGCTTCAACCTCTACATTACAACACACAAGCACACAATTGATACAAACTCAAGATAAACCACTCCAAACTCGATTGCAGGGAATACAACTTTAGCAACAGAGTGGTCAATTGTCTGGAATACTCTACCTGACTCTGTGCTTTCTTCCACTCACCCCAAATACTTTAACCTATCTACTGTGGACCTCACTCCATTCCTCAGAGGTCTGTAAGGGGCGTGCATAAGTGCACCAACGTGCCTACTGTCCCTGTCTTAATGTTGACTTTTATTCGTCTCTATTTCATGTATTAATAATCATGTTTATACTGACATGTATATGATCAAAATGCATGCTTGACAAAATAAGTAAGTAAATAAATGAATGAAAAATAAAGGAAGGAAGGAAGGAAGGAAGGAAGGAAGAAAGAGAATGGGAGACAGAGAAAGAGAAAGAGAAAGAAGGAAGGAAGAAAGAAGAAAGAAAGAAAGAAAGAAAGAAAGAAAGAAAGAAAGAAAGA
>BLBF01000057.1:6111786-6128587 GCA_015471245.1 Laticauda colubrina
TCTATTCTATTCTATTCTATTCTATTCTATTCTATTCTATTCTATTCTATTCTATTCTAGGCTATTCTATATTCTATTCCATTCCATTCTATTCTATTCCATTCTATTCTCTTCTTATTCTTCTATTCTATTCTATCCTATTCTATTTCTATTCTACTCTTATTCTATTCCATTCTATTCTGTTCCCATTCCTTATTTATTCCCATTCCTTATCTATTCTATTCTATTCTATTCTATTCTATTCTATTCTATTCTATTCTATTCCTTATCTATTCTATTCCTTATCTATTCTATTCTATTCTGTTCCCTGGACCAAGGGAGGTGACCAGTTTCGCTTCTGTTGGCACAGCCCACTAGATTACTCGTGGGAATGAGAGCTGAGTTATATCTCAACAAAGTCCTAGATTAAATCTGGTATTTACCATGACATTAATCAAGTGGCTTTTTCCTTCCAATTTTGCTGTTTGGGTAACAATAATATAATAAGTTACCTCACAGGATTGTTGTGCCAGTTATTAGCCAGAGAGATGCCTGAGATGCTTTGAATGTCTGAAAAGGCTTTATAAATGCTGAATGTTGTGTTGACAAAACTGGAAAGAAGGAAGCCCAAACTGTCACGGGAAGATGATGGAGTTTCTCCTCAGCTGGGGTCAAACTTCCAGACCAGTCTCCCTTTAAATAAATCCACCACTTTAAGCGGTTTTCGTCCCCCAATGCACAAGCCTCCTTGGTGGTGGGGGGGCTGTACCCCCCATCCACTTATATTATTAAAACATTTTTTTGCTGAAATATCCAGGAAGATTAAATTAATACAGGTGCTATCATGAAGATTAAAGCCTCGCTGGTGTCTCACTTCACTTCACCCCCACTGACAGGTGAAGCTTGAAGACACTTGTAGGATGGGGGTTGGGTTTTTTTTTGTGGGGGGGGGGGAGGAGAGAAGGGATGGTGCTGCCTCTGGGAAGGCCCAGATCAATCAATTTCTGCAAGCTGGTGTGAAGAAGCGGTGAAATACCTGCTGAGTTATGGGGCAAGGAGAAAGGTAACCAACCACTGTTAAACATTGCAAGCAATAAATGATGTCACACCAATTCCATGGATGGGAGCCATTTCTATGAGGAGAGGGACATATGGGCCAGGACAGAGCTGGCTGATAGGGATTTAAAGCGATGTAAAATTACTTCTAAGGATGCTTGATCAGAAGTATCAAAATGAGATCAACACCCACACACACAAACCCCTCTCCCTGTGTCACTTTTGGCATGTTGTGGGAAGAGGAAGGAAGAGGGGAATTGGGTACGTCTAGTCTAATGGAAAGAAGGTCTGGGGGGGGGACGGGACATGAGAGCATCTTCCAGCATTTGAAGGGTTCCTGCAAACAAGAGATGGTTGTCCTATTGTCCAAAGCACCGGAGGGCAGAACAAGAAGCAAAGGATGGAAACTAATCAAAGGAGAGAAGACAACAGCAATTGTCACTTTCTGAATCAAAGCTGCCTGCCCTTCACAAGAGAGTTCACCAACAATGTCGATTTTTTGTTTGATTTGTTTTGAAACAACTGCTAAATGAACAGTAGGGATATTATGCAAGCCTTCCATGAGAAGAGAAGAATTGAGAGGAGGAGGAGGAGAAAGAAGAAGTAGAAGAAGAAGAAAAAGAAGAACAACAACAAGAACAAGAACCAAGTCATTCAATGCAATTTCTAACTTGACCATGGGTTGACCCCATGCAATGAAGGAGCTTGGCTGAGATGGGGAGGCGAAAAACAAAACCATCAGTGCAAATCTTGATATTTGGCTGCCCAGATTCAGGAAGTAGCCGTTGAAAACCAAAGGCGACAGAAACAAGGACACAGGCTTTCCTCCTCCGTGTAGTAACTCCATTTCAGGATCAGATGCTTTCTCCCAAAACTAGCGGTGGTCTCCCTTGCCTCATTCTTTTTCCCCTTTGAAGCTGCTGAGTTGTCAGGACCAGGTTGAACCCAGTCTCCAGCTTGCCCATGGCCCATTCCCCCCTCCTTCCCACCCCCAGGGATCTACCCACCACATTCCTGCCCCTCATGTTCCAAGAGGCTGTGACAACAGAACCCAGCTAGACTTAAATCCACCAGTCTCTCCTCAAATAGCAACGGGCCTGACAGGGAGAGCTTGTTATTCTTTTCCCTTGTCGCCTGGCTGGAGATGTTCAAACCCATCAGCGTTACTCACCCCCAGAAACAAACAGAAGCTGTGGGAGAAGGGTGGAAGGACCAGTCCAGGAAGGTCCACAATAGATACAAACTTAATTGTAGGAAATACGACTTCAGCAGCAGAGTGGCCAAGGCCTGGAACGCACTGTCTGACTCTGTGGTCTCATCCAGTGGTGTGTTTCAAAATTGTCTGCTACCGGTTCGGTGGGTGTGGCTTGGTGGGCGCGCTTTGCACCCATGCACACACTTTGCAAACATACACTTTGCACAGGCACAGAGGCATTCCAACACACACCTCCTGCAAACCTGCACTCTCCCGGTCGCTTCAGCAGCTGCCACGCGACAATTGCTGTGCCGCGCAAAGCAGCTGCACGTCAAAAGCAGGGAATAAAGGTGAACATGGGAGCCCGGCGGGCAGGCGGGCCCAACAGCAGAGTGAACTGGTTTGGTCTCCGCTTCTCATCAGCACTACTGGCTTGACCGAACCGGGCTGAACCGGTAGAATACCACCACTGGTCTCTTCCCCAAACCCCAAAAACTTTAGCCTTAGACTGCCTACTGTTGACCTCACCCCATTCCTAAGAGGTCTGTAAGGAAGCTTACATAAGAGCACCAATGCGCCTACCTACCGTCCCTGTCCTAATGTTTCCTTTTTATTTGTACCCATTTCATGCACTCTTAATCCCGAATCCAAGTATATCTGTTATCTAAAACACGCTTGACAAAATAAATAAAAGGTCCCCTTGCATTAACTCTCCTCCTCTGTTCTACGGCACACCAAAAAGGCCTCACACTGGTTCACACGAATGGGACTCACAGTGGGGGAACTTTCTGCTGGACCGAGTCTTTTGGGAAAGCTGAGAAAATTGAGGTGGCCATTTGTTCAGGGACAATCCCCACCCTACCCCACAACCAGACTGTGATGGGACAGCCTGGTGTGCACCAGGCCACAATCCTGGAACAAGGGCTTGGGGTGGGGGGGCTAAGGACTCGTGTCTTTGCATTGGCTTCTCCTGCTCTGAAAGAGTAAAAAAAAAAAAAATGAAACAATGGACTTTATACCACACGCCTTATTGCCTCAAGTGATTGGAAGCCAGATTAAACTCCCTGATAACCGCTTCTCTGAATGGGATTTGCACCAAGGTGGTGGAACGTCTTAGGAATCCTCCAAAGCAGAAAAGTTAGTCGTACCCTTATAGAGTTCCTTGAATTCAGCCTGTCGATCATGCGGCCTGTTTTTCTTTTTGCTTAAAGGCAGAAGAAGAAGTAGAAGCAGCAGCCCCAGCCGGTTTCTAAATGGCTTTTCCCGCAGCCTGCAATATTTACTGTCAAACCCAACAGCCCAAATAATCTATGTAGGAAATACTCCCCATTGGGTTCACACGGAACGTTTAACTCGGGTCTTTCTGCCACCGGAGTTATTTACCGGGAGGCTCAGTGGGAGATAGAGGACTTGGTTTCCTCCTTCATTCCTGCCATGGAAAGCCATCTCCAGCTGATTAAGGATTTCTAACAGGATATGGAGATTTGCAATAAGTTCTGGCTACAAATCAAGTGGGGCAGGCAGCCAAAGGACTGTTGAGTATGTCAGAGAGGGGAGCTGCTACTCCTCCTTCGAAAGCAGCCGCCACTGTTCTGGCAGCACCACCGGGGCGTTGGAAGTTCCTGCCTACAGCAACAGGAGCACCCTGGGCCTGAGCTGGCTGTGCCCAGCGGTGTTGCCAAAGAGGAAGCTGGGGTGCTTGACCCTGGAGCCTTGGCTGTCGGAAAGGAGCTGTGCTCCTGCCAGTGGGTAGCACGTGAAAGAGCCCTCTTAACGCCGTGCGGCTTGTGGCCCAGGGACAGCGGCTCTCCCAAAAGGGGTTAATTCTTTGCACCTTTCGCTTTCTCCGTGCATTGGAGCCCAGGACGGGCTGCGGTATAAATAAAAGCAATATACTTGGCGGCGCAGAAACCTCTCGGCCCTGAGATCCAGAAGACAAATCCTCCACTGGGTCTTGGTATTAATCAAGTAACTCCGGAGCAAAAAATGAGGATAGCAGCAGGGAGGGAGGGAGGGGACAGGAGCAGCAGTAGCAGCAGCTCCGAGACCCCTTCGGACCTGCTCGACGGAGTCATTGTGGTACAGAAAAGCCCAGAGTCAGCTCCTGCTGGCCCAGAGCTCAGGCAAAGGAGGCAGGAGCGGATATTGCTGGCAGAGGCCACAGGGATGCTGTTTGAAGATGCTAAATATGACCAGGTTAGCACTTTCGTCTTTTAATGGCGGGTCACCATTAATAAGCCCTGGGCCCGAGGGTGTAGTAGGCTGCTCTTCCCACCCCCCATCCCGAAATACTCATTTCATTAACTTTTACTGCAGAGAGAGCACAACACCTGCTTGCAGGCTGAGGTGGCTAACAGGTTAATGGAAGAGGGGGGGCAGAGAGAGAGGGAAAGGGAGTGAGAAAGAGAGAGAAAGTGAGAAAGAAAAAGAGAAAGACAAAAAGAGAGAAAGAAAGAAAGAGAGGAAGAGAAAGAGAGACAGAAGGAAAGAAAAAAAGAAAGACAGAGAGAGAGAGAAAGACAGAAAGAGAGGAAGGGAAAGAGAGAAAGAAAGAGGAAGAAAGAAAGAGAAAGAAAAAAGAAAGCCAGAAAGAGGGAAAGCGAATGAGAGAGAAAGACGCGGAAAAAGAAAGAGAAAGAAAGGTACAGAAAAAGAAAAAGAAAGAAAAAAGAAAAAGAAAGAGGGAAAGAGAATGAGAGAGAAAGAAAAAGAAGAGGAAGAGAAAAAGAAAAATGAAAGAGAGAAAGAGAGAGAGAGAGAGACCCTTCCTGGAAAAAGAACAAAGGCTGATCAGGATCTGATCATCCCTGATCAGCAACTTGAATGCCTTGCAAAACTCTTGCTCTGCCTGCTCCAGGAAGGAAATCAGGCACCTGCCCCTCCCACACCTGCAAAAACAGGAAGCCTTGGGGAGCGGGGAGGGAATCCCTCCAGGACCCAAGCCTTTTTGGGTTACTGGGGGAGGGGGAGAGTCCTTGGCAAGGGCATTCCCAGAGGATTCCGGAAGTCTGCTGGAGGCCCTGGAAAGACCTCTGGCCCTTTCTCCTCAGGAGAGCAGCAGATCAACCGCTCTAGGATGGAAGTTAAGCCATCCACAGAGGACCGCTGCAAAATATCTCCAAGGTCATTTGAGATCGTTGGTGTAAAAAATAAATAAATTGCTGGGCTCGGGGGCACTTTTGGTCAGCCCAGCAAAGTGCCTTGTGAAAGAGAGAAAGGGAGATCAATTCAACCCTGGTCAATTTCATAGATGATAGAATAACAAGAGTTGGAAGGGACCTTGGAGGTCATCTGCTCCAACCCCCTGCAAAAGCAGGAGACCCAACACCATTTCTGACAAATGCCTGTCATGTCTCTTCTTAAAAGCATCCAATTGATGAGTGCCCACAACTTCTGGAGGAAAGTTATTCCGTTGGTTGATTGCTCTCCCCGTTAGCCAATTTCTCCTTCGCTCTAGACTGCTTTCTTTCCTCGGTTAGTTTCCATCCACTGGTTTGTTGCTTTGGAAAATAGTTTTTGATTCCCCACATCTTTGCAGGAGTCCCCTCAAACCACTGGAACTCTGCTGCTATCAGCCTCTCCCCTGCATCCTTCTTTTCCATTAAAAGCACAATTTCAGGCCTGTGCCGGGGATCGTTGTTCCACCGAGCAGCTCAGAGTAAATGCTCTTCGTTACGGGTCAGAGGGAATTGGTGCAAGATCTTTTTCCCCCATCCCCAAAAATATCCCCCCAAAATTAACACCTATTTGAAAAAGAGGAAGGTGACACAATCACGGGGGAGTTTTTGTTTTACCCCCAATCCTTTCAAAGGGAGACTTGGAAAGGGTTCAAAATGTCCAAGAAATGCAATCGGGTGCCTTAGCCTTTGAAATCTGCAGAGAGAATCCCGGGCGGGAAAAAACGTACGTGGTGTCAAACGTTGTTGAGATGGCCTGAGAAATTCCACCCTCGGTTCCTGCCTTTAAACTCTTCCGTGGTGGAGGGGAGGGGAGCCCAGGGAGGTTGGGATGGTGGGGGGGGGGAGGAAAGAGTGAGGCTGGGGACAAAAACAGCTGCCAAGGCTCGTATTGATCTGCCCTACTTGGCAGCTTATGCTGAAGTCGCCGTCTGTGGTGAGGGATCAATGAGAGCTGCTGGATGGAAGAGCCCTTCTCTGATGGAAAGCAGAGATAGGGCTGGCCATGGGAAGGGAAGGCATGGGGCATCTTACTGCCAATGGAATATATGGATGCTTTTCCACTCATTCTTGTTTGCAAGCAGACATTTCCTAGGCTTGGCAGGTCGGGAGGATAGCTGTTTCTTTCCAAATTCTCTCGGGAATACCAGTATTTCAGAACTCTTTTTTTTTTGGGGGGGGGGAAGAGTGGGGGGGGTATCACCAAAATGAATGGGCAAGAGGGAGTTTCTGGTGCTCCTAACTTCTTCCCTGTGTGTTCAGATAAGAAGGGATGTCGACACAAAATTTCCCTAACCTAAACCTGGGCACAAAAGCAACTGATTTCTGGCTGTCTCCAACCTCTGATATGACCAATACTTGAATGCAGCTCGGCTGTCTGGAATCCGCACTGTAGATCAGACAGTAATACAATTGAGGGAGTCCAGAAGTATTTCACACAAATAGTCCTACACTCCTCTGCTCGCAACAGAATACCCTACACCACCAGGCTTGAGATTTTGGGCTTGGACAACCTAGAACTACGCTGCTTACGGTTTGACTTAAGCAAAGCATACAAAATTATTTGCTATAATGTACTACCAGTCAATAACTTTTTCAGCTTCAACCGCAACAATACAAGAACACACAACAGATACAAACTCAATGTAAACCGCTCCAAACTCGATTGCAGAAAGTACGACTTCAGCAACAGAGTGGTCAAGGCCTGGAATGCACTACCTGACTCTGTTGTTACATCCTCTAACTAACCCCCACTCCTTTAACCTTAAACTATCCACTACTGACCTCACTCCATTCCTAAGAGGTCTGTAAAGGGCATGCATAAGTGCACAATTGTGCCTACCATCCCTGTCCTATTGTCCCCATTTATTCATACTTATTTCCTGTATTCTTTACTCATGTTTCTGCTCATACCTATTACCATGTAAGGGCTTGACAAATCAAATAAATAAATAAATATTCTGTACAAGTAGTCCTCAATTTACAATTGTTCTTTTAGTGACTGTCTGAAGTTACAACAATCCATTTTCCATTTTCACACTCGCAACCGTGGCATATCCCAATACGTCACGTGATGTACGTCACATGACTTGGCAACTGGCATGTCCTTATGACGGCTGCACTGTTGTTGGAGCTGATCACCATTCGTAATCCGTCTCTGCCGGCTTCCAACAAGCAAAGCCAATGGGGGGAAACCAGATTTGTTTTAATGACTGCAAGGTTCACTGGACAACTGTGGTGATTTCCTTAATGATGGTGGCAGAAAAAGGGTCATAAAATGGAGCAAAAACAACTGCTTAGCAATGGGAAATTTGGGCTCAATAGATGACATAAAGGTTTGCCTGTAGTAAAATGACTCTAAAATGCTAACTAACTTTTTGTCTTGTTCGACCTGAAGGAATAATGGATGGAAACTGACCAAGGAGAGATTCAACCTAGAAATAAGGAGGAATTTTCTGACAGTGAGAACAATCAACCAATGGAACAGAAGTTGCCTTTGGAAGTTGTGGGAGTTTCAAGCCTGAAGCCTTTCAAGAAGAGACTGGACTGACATCTTTCAAAAATGGTGTAGGGTCTCCTGCTTGGGCAGGGGGTTGGACTAGATGACCTACAACATCCCTTCTGTTAATCTGTTCTGTTAATCTGTAAGAATCCCCAAACCCGGCTTCATACCATTAAAAAAAAATCAAATCAGAACAAATTAAAAAATTACGACTGAAGAAGGAACAGGAGTTCCTAGGAAGGAGTTAACACTTCTTTGAACACAAGAGAAGAGTAAGTTTGTCGCATACGTAGGACCACAAATTTGGGGAGACCTGGCTAGTTTTCTAACAGTTTTATCTTGAACTGAGCTGCTTGCACCTCAGGATATCCACACCCTTCCTTCAAGGTTCTCTTAGGTGAAACAAATCCTATATGCAAATATACACACCAAATTGGACAGACAGCAATAACACAAGCTAACCTGCCCGACCAGCTGGGACAGGGGATGCAGAAGTGACAATAACTTTCAAATGCCCTTCCTGGAGCTATGAAGAGAGAGGAAGAGAGAGAGGGAGAAAGAAAGAGAAAGAGAGGGGGAGAGGAAGAGAGAGAGAATGGAAGAGAGATAGATAAGAGAGGGAGAGAGACAGGAAGAGAGAGAAAGGAAGAGAGAGGGAGAGGAAGAGAGAGAGGAAAAGAGAGAAAGAGCAAGAGAGAGAGAGGAAGAGAGAGAGAAAGAAAAAGGAAGAGAGAGAGAAACAGAGAAAGAGAGAGAGAAACAGAGAAAGGGAGGGAGAGAGAGGAAGAGAGAATCTGCAGTTGTCTCGCTGTGTCTCTGCTTGCACAACTGTTGCCTTCTTTTTAGAAGAAAGCCAGCAACTGTTCCTAAAATTCAATTGCCCAGTCCCTGAACTTAAAAGAGGGGGAAAAAAAAAGAAAGATAATTTTGCAGAGCACCAGTTTCTGAGTCAAGCTAAAAGAACTCCCCCCCACACCCTCCCCCCCCCCAAAAAAAACCCCCTTGCAACAGCGGGCACCTGCTCTCGGACAAACAACTGTCTAGAGTACTGATAGTTATGGCATTGCATCACAAGCCTGGGGGGGGGGGGAGAAAGGAGAGGCAGGATGGAAAAAGAGGAAGGGAGGGAAAATAGGGAGAAAAGGCTGGGGAAAAAAAAAAAAAGAGGAGAAGAACTGCAAAGGGTAGAAAGGGGAGGAGAGCAGTTAGATTGGCGATGGCTTCTGCAGAGTGGACAGAAGCATCTTACAAAGAGACAGTTGCCTGTCCAGCACGGAGAGAGTTTGCACAAATTGTTTGCGGGGGGGGGGGGGGGGGGGGGGGGGGGAGTCCAACTCCATCTGAAAGGCAGGCGAGCCTCTCCTTGCCCCCTTTTCTTTTCTTAGCATCGGCTCCTCCTTCCATCCACAGGGAGAGGGCAGGAGTGAAGCCCTGTTCCCCCAAATTGCTCAGGTGAAGTTTAGTTGGCCTGCAGGACAAGGAGTGTGTGTGTGTGACAGAAGTACCCAAAACTAAAGGAAGGGTTGTGAGGAAAGGAAGAGGGGAGGGGGAAAAGTAAGGAGGTGAAAGGAACTGTGGGGTGGACAGAAGGTATGGCATTTTTAAGTGTGCGGACCTGAAAATTGTGAAGGAAAGGAACATGGGGGCAGCAGAAGAAAGAAGGAAGGAAGGAAGGATGGAAGGAAGGAAGGGGGAGAGAGAAAGGGAAGGAGGGAAAGAAGGAAGGAGAGAAAGAGAAGGAAGGAAAGGGAAAGAAGGAGAGAAAGAGAAGGAAGTTGAACAGGGAGGGAAGAAGGAAGGGAGGAGATAAAGGGAAGGGAGGAAGGAAGGAGAGAAAGAGAAGGAAGGAAAGGGAAAGAAGGAGAAAAAGGGAAGGAAGGAGAGAAAGGAAGAAAGGAGAACAGGGAGGGAAGAAGAAAGGAAGGAGAAAGGGAAGGCAGGGAGGAAGGAAGGAAAGAGTGGAAGGGAGGGAGGGAAGGAAGGAAGGAAGGAAAAGGAGAATGGTTGTCTATTGTAAAACTGAATGTTGTCCATCATTGTTGTTGTTGACCCACACGGAGACCCCATTGCTTGCCATGCTGAATCTCCTGCTACCGGCCCTCCCCTTTGCTGTGGGGTTTTGCTACTTGTCTCCCCCCCCCCCTCCAGATTCCCAAGCACAACCCCAAGAAAATCCAATCCAAGGTGTTTGTCTCCACCTCAGTCTGGTCGCACGAAGTAAGCTGGATCCCCTCGCTAAAATTTGGAAAGAGGAAAAAGTTAACAGCTCCAGGAATGGCAGCGCATGGTTTGTGTTAACGTGGTATGAGGGTTAACGCACAGAAACACACACACACACACACCCTGAGTGGAATCAAGAACATTCCCTGCTTTTATTTCAGGGTGTCTGTGTGTGTGTGTGTGTGTGTGTGTGACCTAACTTCTCACCCCAGCTTTCCATGGGAAAGAGGTCAAAGGAAGAAGCCCTTGGAGGCAGGACGGGAAAGTGGGTGACGATCCCTCTAGAGCAGAAATTACACACAGAGGAGGAGGATACTCCTTCCCCCCCCCGACCCCCCCTTCTCCTCACAATCAGTAGAAAGTACAACACTGAGTCAGCAGATGCCACCAAGACCTCTCCAATCCGTCTGCCTGAGCGAACAACTCTTAGGAGGAAGAAGCCAGGATCCCAAGGGACGGGTGCCAGGTACCACTGCTTTGGTTCCAGCTACTGAATCTATCTATATAAAAGGAGAAATACCACTCAGGCATCATCACAAAATCTCCAGAATTTCGCACGTCTGTTCCTCTTGGCTTCTAGGTGCTCACTAAGAAAGGATTTTTCAAAATGACCATCAGAGCCATTAATATTTTGTATATTATTATGTTATGTTATGTTATGTTATGTTATGTTGTGTTGTGTTGTGTTGTGTTGTGTTGTGTTGTGTTGTGTTGTGTTGTGTTGTATTGTATTGTATTGTATTGTATTGTATTGTATTGTATTATATTATATTATATTATATTATATTATATTATATTATATTGTATTATATTTATTATTATTATTAATATTATTATTATTAACACACTCTGATGCTAAGGAGTTCTACCCCCCCTCCCCACCTGAAAAGAAATCTCTTCCAAACACAAGCAGAGGAGAGGAGTTTCAGTTTCAGTTTCAGTTCAGCAAGCAGCTTTGGTACAGAGCAATTGAGCTCAGCCATGCCCAGGCTCCTTGCTGTCTCCTTGCTCGTTCAGCAAATACTGTTTCAGTTTCCAAACAGCTCTCAACTCTCTCACACCCCGACAGGACGTTAGCCAGATGAATACCGATGGATGCTGGTAGGCAGAGGCAGAATTTTTTCCCCTTTATTTTCCTCCCCAAAAACTAAGCACGACCACATAGTTTCGCAGTGAAGCACGGGTATCGAGCTAGTTGCCAATAAAGGGTCTCTGACTGGTTTGGAGCTGATCTGGGTTTGCTTCCTTCTTTCTTGGCTTTTGGAAGCACCTGAGCAATCCCCATTCCCTCTTTATAGGAGAACAGGGCTCTGAAAAGTGTGGCTGGCTGCTCCCCCTCTTTGCACCCTAGCCCATGAAAAAGAGATGCTGAGGTTTTTTGGGTTATTTAATCTCCTATAAGATGAACAACCCTCCCGGGGGGGGGGGGAGACACACATCCAGTGTTGTGGTTAGCCAACAGCAGGTATGAATGGCCGAGGAGAGAGCGAGAACTCAGATGAGGGGCAAGGACCCTTAGGGAATAGACTGCTGCCTTTAGAGATTGTGGGGGCTGGCAGCAGCGATGAGGAGGTTCCCGAGGAGCCTGTGCCAAGTCCGCGTGCAGGATTGCTCATAGGAAAGAGCAGCTACAACAGCACGGGCAACTCGGGAGTAAGGCTGCAAGGTAACGGCCTCTCCTTCAAGGAGATAAAAGCCAGCTGTGAAATGAATGTGCTTTGCAGAAAGCAAAGACGTTTTGAGACTCCAGCCTCGTGGACATTCCAGTATCCTGAGTTTGTATTTGAAGGTTCTTATTTTGCAAATTATTCCTTGTCTGTTCTCTATATGGCAAGTCTTGCACAGTTTGGCAAGGCTTGTGCTTATCCCAGCTAATTATTTTGCAAAAACATGACAAGGTTTCTGTTCCTTTTGGATTGTGTTTGATTTGTCAGAAAAGGCCGTGGGTCAGAACCTTGCAGGAGGCTGGTAAGTGAACAAGGGGGTAGATCAAGAGGCCTCCATTAACACAGGATAGCCCATCGATTGGGGAGAATTCCAGCTTTTTCAGGTTATCAACGGTCTTGACTGAGTGCGAGTGGCAATGGCCGTTTATTTGCATCGAGCAGAGATGAAGGGGTAGAACAGGGAAGGCGTGAAGGGGAGAGAAGGCTGCAATTATACCTCTTGGATACCTCTGGAATATGATAGGTTTCCAAACAAAAGATGTTAACACCACTTTATAAGGCCTTGCTAAGGCCACACTTGGAATACTGCATCCAGCAGTAAAAAGAGTGAATGGAAGAACAGCCAAGATGATTAGGGGACTGGAGGATTAAATTTATGAAAAACAGGTTGCAGGAATTGGGTATGTCTAGTCTAGTGAAGAGATGGACCAGGGGTGACATGGTAGCAGTATTTCAATATTTGAGGGGCTGCCCCCCCAAAGAAGAGGGGGTCAAGCTATTCTCCAAAGCATCTGAAGGCAGGACAAGAAGCAATGGGTGGAAACTAATCCAGAAGGGAAGCAATCAAGAATTAAGGATAAATTTTCCCGACAGCGAAAAAAGCAATTAACCAGTGGAACAACTTCCTCCAGAAGTTGTTGAATGCTCCAAAACTGGAAGTTTTTAAAGAAGAGATTCGACAACCCTTTGTCTGGAGTGGTGTAGGGTTTCCTGCCTAAGCAGGGGGTTGGACTAGAAGACCTCCAAGGTCCCTTCCAACTCTGTTATTCTATTATTAAAAGGCAGAACTCATTGGGGGGGGGGTGCTGGATCTCCTTTTGCACCGTGGCTCTTTCCCAAAAGACACACAACCCCTGATCGAGTCTGCACAAAACTGTCGTGCACCATCTGTGTAAATCAAGCCTTGTCCAGTTACCTTTTTCACAGTCAAAATGCACGGCTGTTGAAGAAGAAAAGCCAGAAGGGGAAGGACTTGGGTTAAGATTGGAACTAATTATCTTTGCTGGCAAGTGACGAGGACAGACCCAAGTTCGAAGTGACCACACTAGAAAAAATACGCAGGGTTATTTTTCCTGCTTTGATCACATATTCCAAAGACATCTTCCGTTTTTGTCAGTGCGTTGGAGCAATTGTTAAGGAACAGAAGAGGTGGGGGCAGCATCAATCAGATTCATTTTTTTCAGGACTTTTCTTTTTAAGGAAATGGGCAGTTATTATTATTTTTGAAACGGGGGTGGGGGGTGGGAAAGATGACACGGTTTTCCCAAAGTGTAAGAAAACCACCGAGTCCTTTTCTTAAAATAAGCAATGATTAAAATACACTTGATCGAAACTTTCGGTAAGAGTTGTAACAGTTGTTATTGGTATGGCAGTTAAGAGATATTTGGTCATTGCAAGCCTGAACTTCCTTCGTGGACTGAAAAACAAACATTCTTCTGTGTAATTTAGAATTCAGAAAGCAGCTTTAAAACGGGGAAGGAGCCATTTTGCCCACAACGCCATCAAACTTAAATCTGTTATAGAGCTGCCCCTCTGGGATCTTGCTGGACAAATTAGGGCCCTGAGTCCCATTTTTTCCAACCTGTAAAATGCTGAACTTGAAAAGATCCCCTAACCAAGGATTCATGAAAAAAAGGGCCAATCCTAGTAAGACATTTGCAAACTCTTTTTTTTTTTTTCCCCTATGCTTTTTAATTTTCAAGCTTTCTCTTCTTGCCCCTCCCTCTCTTTTCAAGGTCACGGCGAGCTCATTTATATATTGAATATTTACTCAGTACTCCTGGTTCCTTTCTCTGCAAATTTGTTTTCTGATTAAAAAAAAGAAAGAAAGAAAGAAAGTCTGGTGAAAAAAAGGCAGCTCTGAAACCCAAAACAACATCAAGGGGGAGAAAACACAGCCGTACACAAACACACACATACCCCACATATGTCTAAAGTAACAAGGCAAAGGTGAACATGGCAAACACTGGAATTCTACATTCAGAAATAAATCCCATTAAATTCAGTGGCTCCTTTTTTTTCCAGGTAATAACTCACCCCCAAGGAGTGTCCAGTTGACGGGACCGCCATAAAAATTGGGTAGGGGGCTTCTGGAATTAACTACTTTGGGTACTTGCTAGAAACTCAAGGGGGCAGAGGGAAGAGTGAGTTTACCCTTCCCCAGGAAGAAAAACCCCCAATTCCCTTTATTTGCAGACAAGAACTCAGTTAGTCCTTGACTTACGACCACTAGTATTCCCAAAATGCCAACTGCTGAGCAAGGCAGTTGTTACATGAGTTTTGCTCCATTTTACGACCGTTTTGCTATGATCGTTAAATGAATCATGAGAGTTGTTAAGTGAATCATCATGCAGTCATTAACTGAATCTGGCTTCCTCACTGACTTTGCTTGTCAGAAGGTCACAAAAGGTGATCGCACTATCCCAGGACACTGCGACGGTCATAAATACGAGTCAGTTGCCAAGCGTCCGAATTTGGATGATGTGAGGTTTGATCAGTAGGATGTTATTCTTACTGCAACAAAGGGAGTCGGAAGTCGGAAGTCAATGCCTTTTTCTTCCTTTTTCCCTTCTTTTCTACGCCTTTTCGTTTTATATTATAAACTAATAAAAAGGCAATATTTCAAATTTTGATTACATGAGCATCGTGTGTGTGTGTGTGGGGGGGAAATGGTCCTAAGTCGCATTTTTTCCCCACATTGCCATTGTAACTTTGAATGGTCAGTAAACCATGATTGTCAGTCAACGATTACCTGATTAAAAACAAACATTTTTACATACTAGGATTTATTTAAGCCTAAAGGCTGTGGAAACACCGAGACACTTTATTTCCAACAAAGTCCTATGGGCTAGTGATAAGAAATACAGAATAAGAGTTGGAAGGCACCTTGTAGGTCATCTAGTCCAACCCCCTGCTCAGGGAAAAGGATTTCCCCCTTTATCCCAGTTCTACCTTAAGTGCCAGACCAAAAAGTGGGATAGCACTTTTTGCATAAATGCACCTAGAAAAATGGAAAGAGTGCTCGGTTCCTAGGCCTTCAGATAGTCTAATGATCCAATTCCCAACCCAGCATCCTACATGCTGGGAAAAAACAGGGCAGGGAAAGCAAATGTCCACCACCTTCCTACTCACAAGGACTCTGTCAGATGCTGTTCTCTACTCTGCTTATCGTCCTTGGTTGTTGCTGTTAGCAGCAAAGTCATGTCCGATCCCATCGCGACTCTCATGGACCGTGTTCCTCCAGGCCTTCCTAGCCTCTACCATCCCCTGGAGTCCATTTCAGACAGGGATCTTCCAACTTGGCAAGTTTAAGACTTGTGGACTTCAACTCCCAGGATTCCTCCTCCGATCATGTTAGCACAGGAATCCTGGGAGTTGAAGTCCACAAGTCTTAAACTTGCCAAGTTGGAAGAACCTTGATCTATTCTATCTATATAGCCTATCAATCATCTATCTCTATATCATCTATATTAAGGCTCTTCAAACTTGACAGCTTTAAGACTTGAGGACTTCAACTCCCAGAATTCCTCCTCCGGTCATGTTAGCACAGGAATCCTGGGAGTTGAAGTCCACACGTCTTAAACTTGCCAAGTTGGAAGGCCCTTGATTTAAGCTCACGCCAACTGCTTCAGTGACTCCCTCCAGCCCCCTCCTTCTTTGCCATCCCCTTCTTCTTCTTCTTCTTTTGCCCTCCATCGTTCCCAGCATTTGGCTTTTCTCCTTCCTTCTCAGGAGGTGGCCAAAAGTCTTTGAGTTTCCTCTTCAGGATCTGGCCTTCGCAAGAGCAGTCAGGGTTGATCTCATCTAGGACCGACCGATTAGCCAAGGTCAAACAGAAGATGCTGCTCTGCTGCTATGGACCAGGGGGTCCCCAACCCCTGCTTGATGGACCGGAACCAGGCCGTGGCATGCCAGAAACCAGGCTACACAAACAAGCAACACCCCCAATTGCGGGGTGCAGGCAGCTCGTGAAATCACACCCCCCCCCCTCTGCTCGGCAGGAAAACCTCTCTCTATGGAAACAGTCCCTGGTGGCCCAAAGGTTGCTGCGACTGCAAACGCCTGAGACTGGCTGAAGGGAGACCCAGCAACAAGCCCCTTCCTGGAGGAACTCAGGCCAATCCCTTTGTCTCGGTCCTACCTCGCAGGATGGTTGTTATGGGAAAAGCGATGTGGACAAAAAAACAGGCCCTTCCACACCGGTTAGCCAGTGTGAGTTGAGGACAAGGGTAAGAAATAAACCTTCAAAAACATGTCAAGTTACAACACACAGAATAGAATAGAAGGGAAGGGAAGGGAAGGGAAGGGAAGGGAAGGGAAGAGAAGAGAAGAGAAGAGAAGAGAAGAGAAGAGAAGAGAAGAGAAGAGAAGAGAAGAGAAGAGAAGAGAAGAGAAGAGAAATGAAATAGAACATAAATAGAATAGAACAGAACAGAACATAATTAGAACATAAAATAGAACAGAAATAGAATAGAATAGATAAGGAATAGAATAGAATGGAATAGAATATAACAGAATTGAAATAGAAGAGAAGAGAAATGAAGTAGAATATAATAGAAATAGAATAGAAATAGAATAGAATAGAATTAAGAACAGTAATAGAATAGAAATGAAATAGAAGTGAAATAGAAGAGAACAGAATAGAATAAATGGAGTAGAAGAGAAGAAAGAGAATAGAATAGAATAGAATAGAATAGAATAGAATAGAATAGAATAGAATAGAATA
>BLBF01000057.1:6137612-6160891 GCA_015471245.1 Laticauda colubrina
AGATAGATAGATAGATAGATAGATAGATAGATAGATAGATAGATAGATAGATAGATAGATAGATATAGAAAACTGAGTGAATATATTATGAAGATAAATTTAAAACATGCCCTTTTCTTAATGGACACGTATTCACTGTTAATTGACAGTCCCAGAACATCTCTCTAATCCTACTCTTTTAATAGAAATGGTGGAAGGACATAATTCATACAAACAACACACACTTTCTAGGTAAACCAGGAGACTTCCTCAAAAATTAAACTGCAACATACTGTACTAATGGAGGTTCTGACTTTCCATAGGCAGCTAGCTTCCTTAAATTCAGTATCGAGTGCTGTTTTCATCTAGCCCACTAAAAAAAAATTGTTAGGATTTGACTACTTGCAGAAATATTTTACAATGGAAGAATGGTTTCGAAAATCCTATTTATTCCACGCGGGCAATAAAAGATATCCAAGGTTGCATGTGCCAAAGAAAAAATGTACCCAAGTTAAGCAAACATGCTTTGTTTGCATAATTTATCCTATTTCTCCTAATGTAGCAGAAGGACAGAAGGTGTATTAGGCATTGAATCTCTTCGCCCACATATGTATGTGTGTGTACGCACACACACACACTGAAAATAGCTTTTTGAGATGTAATATCAAACATCTTCACAGCTAATGAAACCCAGAAGCTGCGCTGCTCCTTCTGAATGAAAACGGAATTCTGTATAAAAATTACAAAACGAAGCGTAGGAATATCGCACACACCTATGTGTGTAGCTAGTACGGATTATGACACCAATTTTGAAGATTGCTCCTTGAAAATTACGCTGGCAGAGGAAAAAGTGGAGCGCATTGAAAAGTCTCGAGGTTGCTCAAAGTAGATTCATAGAGTCCTGTGTTCAACGACTTGCCCAGTCATCGGAGTTAACAGATACTTCCACAAAGGTGAGTAGGTTGACAGGAAGAGAAGACACACAAGGATTCCTGTCCTCATTCCACTAACCTCTTTCCTACAAGCATCTCCTCCTCCCAAAAAAGTTATCCATTCACAAGGGGGTATCACAGAACAGAGGCCAAAAGCCTATGAATTCTAGGGGGGCTTTTGTATAAAGTTAGACCAATGAATCCACGTAATCGCTTGCTTCCTAAAGGTCGATTAATTTGTCCTGGGCGTAATAATTCTGTTTTTTGTTTTTGTTTTTATTTTCCCCCCTTCCTTTGTCCACCTGACACCTTTTCAACTCAAGCTCCAAAAGCATTGATAGAGTCCCCCTGGAAAAAAAGATCAGGGGGCCAAGGAGAACTACCCTAAATAGCCTCAGGGGATTTAGGCCTGTAGGGGACCCACAGGCCTAACTTCCATGCTGTTTTTGAGGCCTTGTCCCCGGGGCTCGGCCAACTGTCTTCAACTTCTAGGGGAGATCTGGACGCAAGACTTCTGTTCCCAGCAGATGCACATGGAAGGCCCATTTGTGGTTTTTTTCCTGCCTGCATGACAGAGAAGCCTTAATCAGCAAGACACCAACTCTCTCAGAGTTCAACACTGAGCGATGAGCAAGGAGCATGTCTGCAAAAGACAGCTTCCTTGGCCATCATACGTGGCTATCAAAACAGGGGACACTGATCTGTCTAAGCTAAAGAAAGGTCTTGAGTATAAACCCCAGACGATTGCAAAGTGTAGCCGAGGACTTTCATGCTGAGCCTTAAGAATTATATTTTATTTGCTACCAAACCTGAACATTAAAAGCCGACATAGGAAACCACACTTTTCCACTTTAAATTCATTTTTTGGTTCAGCTTCTTCATGAAACAAGAGATGTGCCCACATACGAACACACACACCCTTCACGAGGACATATCAAGCCTACACATTTAGGTCCTTGACCTAATAAAAGGAAAACATGAAATGAAATAAAACCACACACACACACACACGTGTATACACACACACACACACACACCCAAAACTGGATCATTCTAGAAGCAGCATTTCAAAACAATGCATATTAAGTCCTTCCTGGTGCTTTTAATTCTGGGCACGATACAGTGATAATTAAATAAAATTAAAATTTGGGTTTTTTTTTAAAAAAAAATTAAATGCACACATAAATAACCTTCCATTCTTTTCACACCAAAATAGCAGGTGCAAAGTTTGAGGCTAGTCAATCATCAACCATTTTATAACAACTTATGAGTTATGAAGTAAATACCAAGCAATTGTCTCATCAGAGCTGAAACTCTGGGCAGAATATAAGTTGGTCTTAACTGTAGTTATCTTTTTTAATGGGGGAGGGGGGTGCAGGATGAGAAAAAGCAGCATGACAGCAACAATTATTTACCTCAAATTCATTTGCTTTTTTAAAACTTTGCATTTCTTCCCATTGATAATTGTAACAAGGAATAAAGATGAGCAGGTTGTACCCCCCAAAAAATAAATCTCTCCTTCACACACACACATACACACACACACACACAGTGCCCCTCCAGTCCGCTGTCAAGAAAAAGGGGACTGTGAGAAGATGGCTGCTGTCCCAGAGTCATTTGTGTGGTGTTAAAAACAGGGCCCATTGGGGGGAATCTATGGGGCAAACCCAAGAAAGCATCTAAAAAGTTGGAAATCTGTGTTCGGTTGCTTGTTTCAGGCGGGGACTAGAGGGAAATCAAATCAGGCACAGACCAAAACAAACAAACCATCTTTACAAATAGCACCAAACTGTATCTTGGTGCGATGATCCAGGGTTAAGATTTTCTTTGGACAAAATAATTCCTCCAAAGGTTAAGACTGGTACGGTCCAGATACCAGGCCATGGAGTCCTACACACACACACACACACACACACACACACACACACACACACACACACGTGTAAACTCCACCGCAGGTTGGGCCGTGGGAACCTGAGAAGGCCAGAGGCCCCCACCCCAATCCCCAAAGCTCTGTTGCAGCCAGAAGGCGACCCCCCTGCTCTGACCCAGCTATTTTATCCATCCTCCAGAACAGAAGTGGGGAGATCACCTGGATATACACACACACACCCCCTTCACCTCTCCAGACTCCACAAGGGAGAGGACAAGGAGGGGAAAAAAAAACAATTGAGCCAAGGTGTGAGGAAAGGCTCATTAAATGTAATAAGCAGCCTCCTCATCCGTCAGCAGCTTGTCCCAAATAAATTAAAATTCCTTTTCATTTAGACAGCACGCCAGGAACCTGACAAGCCACCTTTATGGACAGGATGGGAGAAGCTTATGTAGAAAGAGGAAAAAATAATTAAAGAGGGAGAGGGAGGGGAAAAATATGGACAAAAGGAAAACACAGAGAGAGAGAGAGAGAGCACAAAAGCAAAAGAAAAAAAAAAGACAAATATGTGTGCTTTGAGAAAATCCTTTGAATAAACTTCCTCCTTTTCTGATGTACGCTCATTATTCTCTCTTCTCTCTCTTTCTCACTCTCTCTCCCTCTCTCTCTTCTTTCTCTCTCTCTTCTCTCTCTCTCTCCTACTCCCCCCCCCCCACTGGAAATGGGTGCTTGTCTTCATTAACCGAAAAATAAACATATCGCCCCATTCTGACAACCACAGAGAGACCTCCTCTTTTGCGGTGATGTGACCTCTCTTAAGAGTATATTAAAATGGGGGGGGGGGAAGAGGATGAGGAGGAGACCAAAGGCAGCAGCAACTTCCGTAAAACCGAAAGAAAAGTGAAACAGGCCCCGGTGGCTTTGCACCTGACATGAAGCGCCCCCACCCCCACCCCTGCCCTGGATCCTTCTGCTTCCTTTCCTTGGGAAGATCTCCCACCCACCTGGAACAGGTTCCCAATGGCCTCCCCCCTCCCCCGGCGAGTGACCAAGTGACAAGCTGTCCATCACTCATGTCAAACAACCCTCCTCCTGAAAAAGACACCGACAACTTTCTCTCCTCTTCCCCCCCCCCCCCAGTCTGCTGGAAGCAAGGAGAGGGGGAAAGTTTTGGCCAAAAGAAGGATAGGAGAAATTGGGGGGGGGAGGGGGAAGAGGGGAGGTTCTGTGGGTTCTCTCTTCAGGAGGAGAGAAGAGGGGGAGGAAAGAAGGAAAGAAAAGAAGGAAGTGAGAAAGAAGAAAGAAGGAAAGAGAGAAGAGAGAGAAAGAAAGGAAAGAAGAAAGAGAAGGACAGAAAAGAAGGAAGTGAGAAAGCAGAAAGAAAAAGGAGAGAGAGAAGAGAAAGAAAAAAGAAAGAACAAAGAGAAGGAAAGGAAAGAAGGGAGAAAGAAGAACAAAGAAGGAAAGAAAAAGGAAGAAGGAAGGGAAGAAGGAAAGAGGGAAGAGAGAAAGGAAGAAAAGAAGAGAAGGAAAGAAGGAAAGAAAAGAAGGAAGTGAGAAAGAAGAAAGAAAGAAGAAAAAGAAAGAAGGGAAGAAGGGAAGAGAAGAGAGAGAGAAAGAAAGACAGGAAAGAAAAAAGAGAAGGAAAGAAGGAAGTGAGAAAGAAGGAAGGGAAGAAGGAAAGAGAGAAGAGAGAAAGAAAGAAGAGAAGGAAAGAAAGAGAAAGCCCAACAACTGACAAATCTCTGCGTGCAACACGAAACCGATCAGCTGTGCTTGCGAGGCTTTTTTTTTTTATTATTTCCTTTTTTTTTTTTTTAATTCAACGAAAAGAGAAACTATTTATAGAGCCCGGAGCCCCGAGCTCTGCGAAAGAGGCGCTCGCAGGAGGAGGAGGAGGAGGAGGAGGAGGGGGGGGGCAGAGAGAAAGAAAGGGAAGGTGGGAAAGAGGGAGAAAGGCAGCGAAAAGCCGGGGGGGGGAGGGGGGGAGGGAGGGAGGGAGAAAGAAAGGAGATCAAAAAAGAAAGAAAGGAAGGAAAAAGAGAGAGAGAGAGAAAAAACAACAACCGCTTCCATCGCTCCCCCCTCCCCCCCAGCAACCCCCCATGCAGACTTTTCCTCCCCTTCTCTTCCAAAGTAGCCAAGTTTGGGGGGGGGGGGGGAAGGGAAGAAGAAGAGGGGGGGGGGGGAGGGGGAGGGGGGGGGGGGGGGGGGGGAAAGTAGAGCAGGAAAAGGAGCCCCAATTGTGCTGCACTTACCATAGTCGGAGAGACGAAAGCCGAATTCACTGAAATAATCAACTTTCATAATACTTAATTAATACCTAATTGCAACGGATTTTGCTCCCCGAATAACAAGTTTGGGTCGAAGGACTGATGTCATCGCCTGCTTGGCTGCCGGCCGTGCCTGGGAAGCCACTTGGGCACCGGCGGGGAACTCGGAGGCGGCCGGGAGGAGGAGGAGGAGGAAGAGGGGGGGGGGGGGGCGGGCGGGCGGCTGGCTGTCAGCGGGGGCGGGGGTTGGCCCGCGGGGCGGGCCGCCGGGGGGGGGGGGGGGCACCCGCCGCCCCCCCCCCCCCCCCCCCCCCCGAGCCGGCGAGAGAGGCCAAGAAAGCAAAAGCGAAAGTCGCCCGCCAGCCTTGCGCGCTTTTCCCCGGCGGGTCTCCAGGGATGCGCGCCGAGAGATTTCTCCTCCCCCCCCCCTCGATCCGGGAGGGGTGGGGGTGGGGGCAGAAGAGGGGGGCCAGAGTCGACTTTTCCACCTGTCTCTCTCTCTGTGTGTGTGTGTGCCTGTGTGTCTGTGTGTGTTTTCTGTCCGCTCTTTCCATTTCACCTTTTTAAGGCAGGGAGCTTCTCCCCAGGCTGAAGGGCGTGCGGAGTTGCGACGTCAAAGGGCAGCCCAAAACGTCAGATGGGAGCCCGCCAGGAGGGATCTACTTGAAACTGTCTTTTAAAAAAAAAAAAAAAAAAAAAAACGGGCAAAACCTTTTTTTAAGGGGGGGGGTTTGAGAAGGGGGGGGGGGGGGGGGGAAGGGAAGTCCTGGGCTGACCACGGGTTCGTTTAGTGGCGGTTTGAAGTGAACCAAAGGGACTGGTGACCATTTTTCCCCCACCACCACACTTAGGACAGCTGTTGTCAGTCATCCAAATAGTAAAAAAAAAATGACGACGATGATAATAATAATAATAATAATAATAATAATAATAATAATAATAATATATGCTCGACAACTGACATAATTCATATTTATGTAAATATTGGTGTTTATGTGATCACCTTTTGCGATTTTCTGAGAAGCCGGGTCAACGGGAAAGACAGATGAACTTAACAGCCAAGATGCTGACTTAAACCAACCTGAAGGGATTCACTTAAACAGCTGTGGCAAGGTAAGATGGGAGCAAAAGGCCACCTGGCACATGTCTCGCTGAGCAACCAGAGGTTTTGGGGCTCGGTTGTGGCTGTAAGTCCATTGGTTCACGAGCTTCCGAGCTTCCACACTTAGGATAGTAGTTGTGCGCTTGGGGGGATGTCTCTGGGTGTGAGTTTGGAAGAGCCTATTCCCCAATTTGGTTGGATGTAATTGGACACCATCTGGCTTGGCTGCAGCTCCCAAAATTTGTTTTTTTTTTTAAAAGTCCAGCCAGTCGAGATACTCCTAAGTTTCAACTTCAAGAAAAACACTGGAGCTCCTGACAACTCCCCCCCCCCCCCCATTTCACAACAGCACGGACAAGAGGAGAGACGGATGAGGGAATTGTGAGCTGATGGATCATCAGCCTTTGGGTGATTAAAGGTTCCCTCGACTCGCAGAAGTCCCCAAACTTGGGCACTTTTAAGACTTGTGGACTTCAACTCCCAGGATTCCTCCTCCAGTCATGTTAGCTCAGGAATCCTGGGAGTTGAAGTCCACAAGTCTTAAAAGTGCACAAGTTTGGGGACCCCTGCTCAACTGAGATTTAAGAGAGAAAAAAAATTACACGAGGATTTTTTGGGTGGTGCCGTACAAAAGATTCCCTCGTTGCGTCCATCCTGACGACACCGATGATGCAGTTGGGTCCAAGGATGCTGAAGCTCCCACACCACAAGTGAAATTCTATCCTTTAGTTTTCCTAGCTGAGGCCTACCACACACACACTTCTCCTGAACTCAGAGAGACACATCCCTGGAAGGCAAGGAACCCCCTGGACAAAATCAGTGCTAAACCTGTGGAAATCAACCAGTCAGAATGGAGATGGAAGGTCGTCACCCAAAGGTCTTCTAGTCCAACCCCACAGCTCAAGCAGGAGACTCTATCCAATTCCAGACTAGTGCCTGTCCAGTCTCTTCTGAAAAGCCTCCAATGATGGAGCACCTACAACTTCTCATAGCAAGCAAACGGTTCCCCTGGTTAGTTGTCCTCTCTGTTAGGAAGTCCTAAATTCCAGGCAGCTTCTCTCCTTGTTTGGTTTCCAGTCATCGCTCCCTGCCCTCTGGTGCTTTGCAAATGGTAGGCCTGGGGTCTTAGCAGTAGCAGGAAGAGAGAAAGGACTTCCAGGTCAATGAGCCTTCAAACATGGAGAATGGGAGCTGGCTCTCTTCCAATGCTCCATCCTGTGGTTGCACTGGCCTTTAATTGGGGGAAAAAGATAAATGCCAACTTCACTGGAGCAGGCAATTTATTTATGGTCGGGGGTCTTAACTTTCTAGGTGTCACTTCTCCCTTTGGTTTTCTCAGTAGCTTCTGCTTCCTCCTCCCAAAATAAACCTCTAGAAAGAAAAGTGGGGGGAGAAGTCTGGGATTCTGGGCGCCGCAGTCCCGTGTGTCTTTGGGAAGGCAGAAGGAAGCCCTTTGCCAGTTGGGGACGGGCACTTCAGTCGACTTGGCAGAGCCTCTTGCCAACCGACCGGTTGCTGGGCACGGAGGGATTCCCTCAAGCGGTTAGGCAGGCTGCTCTTTTAACCAGTTTTAAAAGTTGGCATCGCTGCCCTTCTCCATTTGGATAGTTTTCCACCATCAGAGAACCCAGCCAACCCCAAACAGGATGTTTAAAGGAAGAGGAGGGGGGTGGGTGGAAATACCAATTTATATCAGATAAATAACTTGACAGTTTGTTTTAAAGAGAGAGTCTTATTTATTCAAGTCACCTAGGAACCATGCCTAACATTATTTAATTCTTTTATAAAGTAATAAGGTTTTCACCTCTCTCCCCCCTTCTCTCTCCTTCTCTCTCTCTCTCTCTCCTGCCCCTTCTCTTTCTTTTCTTTCTCTCCCTCCCTCCCTCCCTCTCTCTCTAGAAAAGAGCCCCAGATTTATGTCTACAGAAGGACAGGGCAGCTATGACAATGTTTAATTAATGGACATTTCCAGATTGCAATACATCCTACAAAAATTCGGAGAACCACAACTCTGTTCTAGGTTTCCTTTGTCAGAGCATGCAAAACATAGAGCTCCCATGTGAAAAGACAGCAAAGGGATACAACTTCCCTCCCATGGACAAATCCTCACACACACACCCAGTCCCCTGCTTGCATTTAAATATGGATGGAGTTTAACCAAGCACAAAAACATTATTTGCAACTACAGGTTGACTCTCCTTAATTGTCTGAGCACTTGAGAACTTAACTTAGCTATTAAAGGCTGCTCCACTGAAACTCCACCGCCTTGAATGGGAGTTAGATCCCGCACACAGTAACACACAGAGGAGAGGAAGAGGAGAAGGAGAAAAGAAGAGGAAGAAGAGAAGGTGGAGAAAGAAAAAGAGGAAGAAGAGGAGGAGGAGGAAGAAGAAGAGGAAGAAGAAGAAGAAAAGAGGAGGAGGAGGAGGAGGAGGAGGAGGAAGAAGAAGAGGAGGAAAAAAGAAAAGGTGGAGAAAGAGGAGGAGGAGAGGAAGAGGAGGAGAAGGAAGAAGAGGAGAAAGAAGAGGAGGAGGAGAAAGAGGAGGAGGAAAAAAGAAGAGGAAGGAGGAGAGGAGAAGAAGAAAATGGAGACAGAGAGAGAGAGAGAGAGAGGGTGAGGGAGAGATGGCAATGGGAACATCCACCCATATCATACTCCTGTATGATAAGACGATGAATTTATTCAGGCAGGGACAAGGAAAATGCATTCTGCCCCTTTGCAAGGAGAATCCAATGGCAACCCTCCGCTTGAAAATGCCTGGCTGCAGGTCTGAGGGTCCCTAAGTTGAGCTCGGCCTCAGGGAGCCCCTGCCTGGCAGGCAGGATCATCTGCCTAAGGTCTGGAAGTGGTCGAATTATTTGTCTTAAGACTCTGGGACTAAAGACAGGCATCCTGCAGCTAAGCTCAATGGCGCCCCGTGGTAGTTTAATCAGAGAGGTGTGTGTGTATATAGCAGCTCCCTGGGCAGTAAACGGGTCATCTACACAAAAGGCTTTCGGGGAAGAGCTAGTTCTGCCTCTTAACCTTGAATGTATGCTCAGATCCAGACGTTCATGGCTGCACGCGACGAGCCCTCAAAACAGAGTTTGAAGTAATTCAAACCTTGCAAAAGTTTGGAAGGCAGGTTGAGATAAAACTGCTCTGCCCCAGCCAAGATCTTATTCTTGCAGGTGCCTTCGACTTAACTTCCAAAAGAGAGTGCATAGAGGAATAACACCTTTACCCATATGGCATTTTAAATATTTTAAATATTTAAGGCCACCGCATAACAGCACAGGGATGATCAGGCAGGATGAAAAATGATATGGGGTTGTTGTTGTTGTTGTTATTATTATTATTATTATTATTATTATTATTATTATTATTATTATTATTATTATTATTATTAAAGGATTGACTTAAGTTCTGAATTAAGTTTTGAGGAACCACAAGTTTGAGCGCTGATTTTTTCTTGCGCCCAACGGCTGCCACCCAGTTCCTAGTTCTTTATTTAAAACTGCTAAGGCATGGCCTCATTCCTAGGATTCCTGGCAAAGCTGAACAGAAAATAAAATAAGTCGTGTTTAAGCTCTGCAACAAAAGTCTCCAAACTTGGCAACTTTAAGACTTGGTGGACTTCAACTCCCAGAATTCTCCAGCCAGCATAACCTGGCTGGAGAATTCTGGGAGTTGAAGTCCACAAGTCTTAAACTTGCCAAGCTTGGAGAGTTCTGCTCTGCAACCAAAAAGCCTATGATGTTTTTTAAGGAAATAAAATAATTTCTCTTGGAGTCCAGATTATCCATGTTTAAAATCTGAAGAGATGCATGTCGGGCTGGGGGAAAAAAAAAAAAAACAAGGACCAGCCTTAAGAAGAAATGAAAGATTTGGCTTCAGGTTGTAAAGCTTTGTGAGAATTTCAGCTGATCCTTTTCAGAACGTGATCATTTTGGTCAGCAGATATTCAAACAGTGATCCTAGACCAACCAAGGGATCTTGGAAACCAACTGGATTCAAGAAAAGCAGGTGAGAGAGAGCCTAGTCCAGGGGCTCTTCTATTCTTGCAAGATTTCTCACGATTCAGGCTGCACTCATGGAAATGTTACGACTGTAGAGTTTGTGCTAGGACAGGGATGGCGAACCTTTTTGGCACCGAGTGCCCAAACCAGAACATACACGCTTGTATGTGCAATGTGCATATGCCGGAGCGCCTAAAAACCGAAGACCAGTGGGGTGGTGCGATCATGAATGTTTTGGGGGATTGGGGGGTTGTTTTCAGGTTGTTTTTCAGGCCCTTTTCAGGCCGAAAAACAGTCTGAAAGCAATCTGAAATACGGCCTGAAAACGGCCTGAAAAATGGCCCAAAATGGCCTGAAAATGGCCCAAAAAACAGCCTGAAAAACAGCTTGAAAATGGCCTAAAATGGCCTGAAAATGCCCCAAAAAACGGCCTGAAAAATGGCTTGAAAAATGGCCCCAAAATGGCCTGAAAATGGCCCAAAATGGCCTGAAAATGCCTCCAAAATGGCCTGAAAAATTCCCCCAAGATGGCCTGAAAATGGCCCGAAAAGCAGCCTGAAAAAGGCCTGAAAAACAGCCTGAAAACAGCCTGAAAAGCAGCCTGGAAATGGCCCAAAAAACAGCCTGAAAATGGCCCAAAAATGCCCTGTTTTGGGGACATCTTTCAGGCCATTTTTGGACGCTCTGGTGCCCATGAAGATCACCTGGCTGATGCGCATATGCATGCCAGAAACCAGAAGGCGCATACCCACAGAGAGGGCTCTGCGTGCCAGCTCTGGCACGTGTGCTATTGGTTCGCCATCGCAACGCTAGGAGAAACACACGTAGGTCAATGTAGGGAGCCCTCAACTTACAATTGTTTGCTTAGTATCCATTCAAACTTACAACAGCACTGAAAAAAAGTGTTTTTTCACGCTTACGACTGTTGCAGCCTCCTCACGGTTCGCACGATCAAAATTTCAGGCACTTGGCAAATTGTGGCTCCTATTTATGACGGTTGCAGCAGCGTTCCCGGGGGGAGGTGCGTGTGATTCCCCTTCCAACTAGCCAAGTCAAAGGAGAAGCCAGACTCACTTAACAAGCGTGTTACTAACTTCACAACTGCGGGGATTCACTTAACACCTGTGGCCAGAAAGATCGTAAAATGGGACGAAACTCCACGTGCCTCATTTAGCAAGGGAATTTTGGGCTTAGTCGTGGTTGTAAGTTAGAGGTGGTATTCAGCCAATTCTGGAGAACCGGTAGCGGAAATTTTGAGTCGTTTGGAGAACCGGCCGATTGAATCCCACCTCTGCCAGACCCCGCCCCCATCTATTCTCTGCCTCCTGAGTCCCAGCTGATTGCTGGTCTCCTTTTGTTGCTCTGCACCGGAGAACGGAGCTGGAAAGCAGGTTAGCGGGGTGGGAAGGGAATGGAGATTTTGTGGTATCCTTCCCCTGCCATGCCCACCAAGCCACACCTACTAAGCCATGCCCATAGAACCGGTAGTAAAAAAAAATGAATCCCACCACTGTGGTAAGTACTTGGTTAGTATTCCCTAACCATCCTGCTGGCCGCTAAAACCAGACCTTCCCTCACAACTCCTCTCCAACTTTTTAAAGAGAGACCTGTGGTGTCCCGGAGCTTTTTCACTCTTATCGTGGTAGCGTCTTTCCCCCCAAAAATAAATAAAATCTGATTTTCCACTTTAAAAAAAAAAAAAAATGCAGGATGCCTCCCCTCCCAATCTGCATGCTGCTTCCCGAAGAAGTTTATTTTCCGTCGTTCCACCTGCAGGAAAGGTGGTTTTTCTCTCCCTTCCTTGATTTGGCAATGTGTTAGGCAAACGGAGTTGTCGTCTTTCCATCGGTTTCTTTCTTTTTGTTTTGTTTGATGAGGATTTCGTAAAGGGAGGCGCCTGGAGGCCTAGGCGTCCGTCGGGCACGGCAGACACCAAGTGTGCTCCGGTTCCTCCGATTCCACCTCTTTCCCTCCTCAATACGCTTTCAGTTGCTTCACTGCCATCATGACAGGGCAGAAGGGGATTGCCAAATCCCAGCACATTAAGTATCAGTGCACAGGGCTGGGCCCCCTAGAGCAAATAGGCTGGCAGGATTGCACTGTGGTGTGCGCGCCAATCCTTGGCTAAGTCACTTCGTAATGTTCCCCTCCCCTCCCATTTCCAAGCTGGTTTCCACTCAGGCAGCTGCAATTAGGGGGGAGGAAATAGTTAAGACGCTTAGTTTGTTGGCTCCATTTTCTACAATGGAGAGGGCCTAGTTAGTCTCCTACTACAGGTCGACTTACAGCCACAACTGAGCCACACATTTCTGTTGTTAAGTGAGACTTTGCCCCCTTCTTAATGACCTTTCTTGCCGTTGCCGTTAAGTGAATCGCTGCGACTGATAAGTCAGCAACCCGGTTATTAAGTGGAACTGGCTTCCCCACTGGATTTTGCTTGTCAGAAGGTCGCAAAAGAGGAGCCCGTGACCTCAGGAAGCAGCAACGGTCATAAATATGAACCAATATAGCCACAGTGGCATAGTGGTTCAAGTGTGGAACTTCAGGTCTATTTCTGCTGACTGCTGGCTGCTGCAATTTGGCAGATCGAATCCCACCAGGCTCCAGGTTGACTCAGCCTTCTGTCCTTCCGAGCTGGATAAAATGAGGACCCAGATTGTTGGGGGCAAGAGGTTGAGAGAGCTGTAAAAGCACTGTGAAGGGGTCTATAAGTCTAAATGCCATTCCTTCCTTCCTTCCTTCCTTCCTTCCTTCCTTCCTTCCTTCCTTCCTTCCTTCTTTCTTTCCCTCCCAGTGGTTAGAATGCAGTATTGCAGGCTCACTCTGCCCACTGCCAGCAGTTCGATCCTGACCGGCTCAAGGTTGACTCGACCTTGCATTCTTCTGAGGTCATTAAAACAAGGACCCAGATTGTTGGGGGCAATATGCTGACTCTGTAAAACCGCGTAGAGAGGGGGCTGTTAAGTGGTATATAAGTCTAAGTGCTGTTGCTATCGCTAGTATCGCCAAGTGCCTGAATTTTGATCCCACGGTCATGGGAATGCTGCAAAGGTTCTAACTGTGAAAAGACGTCCATGAGTTACTTTTTTCAGTGCCGGTCACTATGAACTGTTTCAGGTCGAGGACTACACTGAACCTAGGAAAGACCAGGTGGATGCTCAAACGTGCCCTAACAGTTGAGTAAGACTCAATGATCAGGAATGACTAGGTTAGCAAGCAATAGTAGTGCCTCCATAAAGGGTCAGTGCATCTGCTAATGAAGGAGAAGATGCAATTCTGGGGCTAAGAAAGGCATCTATGCCGGGGCTTCTTCAAAGATTGGATCAGCCTGTTGGTATAATCTTTTGCCATGGGTACAAAAGGAACTCTCTCTTGCCAACAGACAGAGGGCATAAAGAGACTCTACCGCCACCGGTGAAGTTCAACTATTTCCTGATCCTTTGGACAATAAGGATGGAACCAGTTAGGACAGAGGTCTCCAAAAGACTTGTGGACTTCAACTCCCAGAATTCTGAGAATAACTGGCTGAGGAATTTTGGGAGTTGAAGTCCACAAGACTTAAAGTTGCCAAGTTTGGGGAGCCCTGAGTTAGCAGAAGCAACCTGGAATTAAGAAGAATACACACACACAACCTCAGTTCCTCCACATCACCAACCACAGAGGACCTGCCCCATGGCTGCACAGCAGTGAGAGATGCAACTTTGGGGAAGGAAGGTGAACTAGCACAATGTTTTCCTGGACAACCAGAAGGAGGTTGTAGGCCTCTGGAACATGGAGGCTAGTTGGCGTGTATGATATTGCTCATGCTGGTAGTTGCTCATTTGGAGTTGTTGGTTGAAATCAACCAAACCGGATAAGTGTTTCAATTCAGTTCTAAGATGGATTTCATTGCCTGTCAATTTCTCTTGACCTGGTGCAGCTACCCAAGCTTCCAAGTTGATTCTGGTTTTGCTTCAGGCAAGCAAACTTGCTTTTAAGGCTATCTCTCCCTTTTCACCTCTGAATTTCTTTCCGGTCACCCTGCTGGCAAATTGTACTTTCTACATCACATTTATCAGCTAGCTTTCTAGGCTGCTGAAAGCCAGGTGTCAGGACACACCTGTCCACTACCTAAGTAGTAAACAAATTCTCAATATACTCTACTACAATATTTCAAGGCACATCAACATCTGCAGTGCTACAGAGTTTTTCTCCCAGCCCTCAAGATCTCTCAGCTGAAGATGCCAAGTATTGAATCTCACATCTATGAAGCAAGAGGGATGTCTCCGTGAAAAAAAAAAAAAAAACTGGCTGAATTAGGATTTCTGCTGCTTGGAAAGACACAACCAAGTCCAATAAAAGCAGGAGACGTTGAAAGAGCGTGATTGCAAAAGGAGAGAGATTCTTTATGAAAAGCCTGGTGATCTTGCAACAAAAGACGAATGATGTATGTCTCCAGGCCATGGAACACGCGGAATAAAGTGTTTTAAAAGCTCTAGAAAGTTTCTCCCTCCGGTCTAGCCAAAGCAGAACAGAAACCATGGCCTGGAAAAGTGTGAGCGTGAGCACAAGTCGAGCAGGTTGTACAAGTGGAAAAGATCGTCCTATTCCACCTCAGAGCTAATGTGGCTGCACGTCAGCCCAGCTCGCATCGAAAAGGGCACAACCGAGACATCAGATGCAACCGAAAGGAAGCCAGTGTGTGTGCCTCCAACAACAGGTGGGACCTGGGTGGCAAATCAGCATGCCAGTTGGGCAAAAGTGATACGGCTGCTCTAACACAAGAAAAACTGGCGCAGCAACGAAGAATGGCGTTTCTGAATCGAGCCAAGGTACGGCTGACCCAGAATTCCCCAATCTGGGCTTTTGGTCTCAACCAACCTGGCTGGAGGAGGAGAATCACAATCTTGTGACCGCAGGAACAACATGACATGCCCTTGCCAGAGTCTGAATCCCAGGAGGAAGACAAACAGCTGATGGGGAGTGGGAACGTGGCTCCGTTGGTTGTGGAGGAGGCTGGGATAGGGCAGAGCAGGGGAGAGGTAGAACAAGGGAGAGGGAGTTCAGAGAAAGACCCTCTGTGTTGAGCTGCCTTGAGATAATAATAACAACAACAATAATAACAACAACAATAACAATACCAGTAACAACAACAATAATATCACCATCATTGGCATTGACAAATTTGCCATCAGTCAATTGCAGAAGGTGGCTTTACTTGAAACAGCTACCATCCTGCGACAGGATCAAACATCCAGATCTGCCCATCCCAGGTCCTTAGTAAGGACTTGATAGGTAGATAAAAATGCTGAACCTAGTCTGAACATCTGGAGGGCTGTGCAATGGTCATCATCATCATCATCAGTAACAACAACAACAACATCGAAAAGGACATCAGAAGATCTGCAAGAATTTTCCTGCAAGCAAGAACTGGTGGGACCATAAAATAGAGGCAGTCATAGAAAATGAAGAACTTAAATTGCTTTGAGACTTTAGAATTCAGACAGGCGCCTCCATATTAACACCCTGGGCTTAACAATTGTCAACTAAGAAAGACCAAAAAGTCTGTATAGAGGATGTGATAGTGCCTGCAGACAGCAGAAGAGAAGAGAAAGAACTGGAGATGATTACAAAATACAAAGACTTACAAATAGAAATAGAACGACTGCGGCAAAGGGAAGCAAGGGTAGTAACAATAATAATAGGTACCTTGAGTGCAATCTCAAAACAACTGGAGCACCATTTGAACACCATCAGTGACATTGACAAATTTGCCATCAGTCAATTGCAGAAGGCAGCTTTACTTGGAACAGCTTCCATCCTACGATTTTATCTGTAACAGCATTGAACATCCATCGCCTATCCCAGGTCTTTGGAAAGAAGTGGATATGCAGATAAAAATGCCAAACCCAGTCTGAACATATGGCTGACTGTGTGAATAATAATAATAACAACAACAGTAGTAGTAGCCCAAGTTAGCATACAGTGTGAATCAGAGGTGGTATTCAGCAGATTCTGACCGGTTCTGGATAACCGGTAGCAGAAATAGTAGTTCGAACTACTTAATGAGTAGTTCGGATAATCGGAAAATGCCACCTCTGATTGGCCCTGCCCCCATCTCTTCTCCGCCTCCCATTGAGTCCCAGCTGATATTGGCTGGGTCTTCTTTGGTTGCCCTGCCCAGGAGAACGGAGCTGGAAAGCAGGTCAGTGGGGTGGGGAGGGAAGGAGGATTTTGCAATAACCTTCCCCCAAGAGTGAGGAGGGGATGGAGATAGAGTATCCTTCCCCTGCCACGTCCACCAAGCCACACCCACAGAACCGTGGGTAACCGTGTAAAATAAATAAATAAATTGGAATCCCACCACCGGTGGTGAATGCAGCTCAGTCTTTAATTGACCCGACCAAACGTGTTGTGTGTTCAGATCAGGGCAGCCTGAGCAAGACTGATGAGGAGAACGACCAAGAGCAAGAGACGAGCGTGTGGATCGCTCCACGAGGACCCGATTCCATTCAGGGTGGGCTCTGACAGGAACAAGGCTGATTTCACCCAATGAAACAAATGGAGAACAGTGGAAGGGTGAGGGAGTGTCACAGCTTTGACGAATGATTGGGGAGGCAGAAGGGATGGTGGCAAGGGACGGGGAGGGAGGGTAAGTGTGAGGCAGACGCAACGATTACATTATTGAAGAAGCCTGGCCTGGGCATCGCTGTGCAAACCTCCCCGTAATCCTGTTAGCCGGCAATCTCCATTCCGAAAGAGCTTCATTTCTTTGTGAATATTTGTAAACTAGATATCTAATGGAAAATTATAGGAAAATTATAGTGAAATTCATGACGAAGAAATCCGATTAGCCCTAATTCAATTATGCCATCTTAGCCCACACTGCACATTTGCCATTTTTTTCCCATAAATACCAATGCCAGGGGTCCGGATAATCAAATAAAATTGAAAATCATCTTCCCATTAAATTCAATTAGCTGCAATTTCTAAAGCCTATCAGAGATTTTAATTACTAAATTATAAAATTCTCCAATGCTAAATTGAAACAAAAAAAAATGATGCATCCTTGAGTTTCCACACCAAAAAAAAAAAAGGGGGGGGGAGAGAGGGAATAGAAGATTATTGTTTTTTTTTTTTTAAAGGCCTTCAAAAAATACCCATCTAGTTATTTTCTGTGTGAGAAGCATCTGTGAGAGAAAAATGTTGTTTTCCACAAAGAGCTAAGAGGAGAAGGGGCTGTGAAGAAGGTAGCAGAATTTATTCAGAAAAAAGGAGCTTTCTGAAAATAATCTACCCACTTCAAATCTACACTTTGCTTAAGAAACTCATAATAACTTACAGGGGTTTGCATTCTCAGGCTCCTACGTTTCTTGGAGTGAGGAATATAGAGTGGATGTGATTTTGCGTGTGTGACAGAAATGCAACAGCACAACTTATGTCTTGGGGGACCAACAGCTCCAGACCTTGAATTTGAAAGAAACAAGCCATCGGCGCTGTCAGTCACTTGCTATATCAGAAATCCCTCCTCTTCCTCTGTCTAGGACTGAACTCCGTCAGTAACTGAGCGAAGCGGATCTTTCAATCAAAGGCAAGGACAGCAACTCCCATTCATCTGTGGGAACTGGGGAAGCCCAGAAGGAGAGGAGGGATGACCTCTTGGGTCCAGGCTGGAAATCCACCAAAGACATCCTCAGCTCTCCGCTGTCTGCTTAAAGACCTCGGCTGCGGCAGAACTGCCAGGTTGTTTGGGTGGGAATATAAGAATAGAAATAGAAACAGAAATAGAACAGAATACTTCACTGACCAAGTCTGTGATTGGACACACAAGGAATTTTGTCTTGGTGCAAATACTCTCAGTATACATAAAAGAAAAGAGACATTCGTCAAGAATCAAGAATCATCAGGTACAACACCTAATAATAGTCATAGGGTACAATAAGCAATCAAATACCATTTCTCCCATGGTTCAACAGGAACCTCTTTTCCTGGAACCAAAAAGCAGTCAATCTCGTTTTCTCACCTGGCAACAGAGAACAAGACTTTGTCCTATTCTCTGTTAGCTTAAAGTGTTTCCACGCTGCCTTTAAGAGCAGATAGATGCCTCCCAAGGTGACCTATAACAATAAAACCATAATACTACAATGATATATAATAATAATAAAAAAAACCTAGCCGCTGCTGATATAAAGCTCAGCCATTCAGAACAAAGGACAGTAGTTCGAGTCTTGGAAGATCAAGTCGGCTTCTCTAAAATGGAAACGCTTTCTAAAAACCAGTGGTCACCAACCAGTGGGCCAGGAGAGTTTTGGTGGTCCTCAGAGAAATGTCACCCCCAAAGCAATGAATCCAGGTTGTGTGGGAACACAAGGCTGCGCCGCCCACATGGCCCACAGGAACACAAGTCTTGTGTCGCTTGCATTGCGAACAACACAAGGTAGTGAGGGGAGGGGGGAAAGGATGGAGGGGGGGAACTTGCCCCACACGCCCCATGCACCTGGCCTGGCCACTGGGCTTTCTTCTTCTTCTTCTTCTTTTCTTTCTTTCTTTCTTCTTCTGCTTTTTGCTGTACGCAAGGAAAGCAGCAAAAGTCTTTCTTTCTCTCCCCCAAACTCTGCCAGAAATGAGTTTTTGGGGCCCTGCAAGGCCTCCTGCTCCAAGAGGCTGCACCATTCTGGCAGAGTTTGGGGGAGAGAAAGAAAGACTTCTGCTGCTTCTGCTGCTTTCCTTGCAAGAAGCCAAAAGTCTCTCCCTCCCCCCCCCCCCTGAGAACAGAGCCGGAGACGGTCTCCTGCGATCCCAAAATAAGGAATGATCGATCGGTAGGAAAACAGGGTAGGGAATTTTCCTGCAGACTTTTTGGGGGATTTTCCCAGGATCTCTGGTCCACAGATGTAAAATTATGAGTTTGGTGGTCCCTGAGGTTGGTGAACCCTGTTTGTTCTAAACCCCTTCCAGGCCAGGAACTGGACGGTGCATAAGGTCTGATCTGGGCAACGTAAGGATCTGAGAAAGATCAGTGAGGAAGCTACGTGGGGATAATAAGCAAATGGTCCCAGCAATATTTCCCATCCTTCCTGCTGCCCAGGAAGGACAAAAACTCAGTTCTGCACCTGCTGTTTTTCCCTTCTTCGTTGTCTTCTGGCCTTTTTCTCCTGCACTTTGTACTCCTCCCCAAGTACAGTTTCATTTCCAGGTTTGGCCCCGAGGGGGGAAACAGGAAAAAGCTCTCTAAAAAACTGTTCTTTGCTTGCGATGCTGCTCATTTGCTTCTTCAAATATCAGCTTGTTTCCCCCTTTCTGGATGACCATGATCTGCTACGACGACAACAATCACAAAACACCGAAGAGAAGCTTCTGTAGGGGACCAGCCATAGTTCACCTGCCTTGTATTCAAAGCAGACCCAACCGTTTATAGGAAGGAGCAATACTTGCGGTCCCAGCAGATAATTTCCCCCTCTACCTAATATCTTTTATATGGATCTTCTAGAGAGACAGACCTGCTTGATATCAACACTATCACAACCTCATATGTCTCTGAACCATCCCATTTCACTCCATTTTGAACTATTACCATCTGGCAGACAGTACAGGACAATAAAAAACAAGGACAAATAGCCTGAAAAACAGCTTCTATCCCAGGGCAGTGGCTCTGTTGAATGCTACTGTATATAGTGCAAAGTTAATGCAACACCAGAGGTTTTTCCAATTCAATTGTATAGAATGCGCCAAGCACATGTGTTTTATTTTTTATAGTTATAATGTACACTGAAGATGGCATTTAATTTCGTTGAATGAGGTGCAATGACAATAAAGTCAACTAACTAATTAAGATGGCGTAAAATGGGGCAAAATTCACTCAACAAATTTCTCATTTAGCAACATAAACTTTGGGCTCAATTTGTGGTCATAAGTTGAGGGCGACCTGTTCTTAGCTGTTAAGTGTCTGGAAGTCTGATTGTACTCAAAGGTTCCAGTAAGTGGCCTCTTGCCTTACTGGGGCTGGTGATGACAAAGCCAGAAAATGAGAGTTTTCTCACAGAAGGAGAGGATTTCCAGGGGCCTGGATGATATTCTCCAATTCCTGAAACTGAGAAATCTCAACCAATGTTGGTTTCGGGGAAATTTCTGGGCACAGATCTGGTTTGTTTTGTGCCATTCTGGCAGAGCTGATAGAAAGCTTCATTTGCCAGGCGCCCTGAAGTTGCCAGTCTGGGGAGTTGCCCGCGAAACAAAACAAAAAAGTTAATTATCTAAGCTTTTTTTCTTCTTCTTTAATAAATAAGGGAAACTGGCTGAGCCGGATTCTTGGCTGGGCTCCGTCTCCCCCTTTATCGCCCATCAGTTTCTGTGACACATTATTCAAAGGATAAAAGTTTTGCAATGCACAGAGTTGTTACTAAATCCCTTTTTTTCCCTCCCTTTTCTCATTCCTCCTTCCCTCCTCCTTCCCTCCTTCTGAATGTCAAAGAAAAGGAGGGAAAATAATAAGGATAAATAAATGGTTAAAAACAACTTCCAAATGATGAAGGGAAAATTGTCGCTGCCTCTTGCTGGTCCCTTGTTACCTTGTCCTAAAATGTTACACAAACACTGGAACGGCCTCTTCCACAACCTCTTGCCTTCCAAATCCCTTCAATGATCCCCTAGGAGCTGATGGTGGTTGACTCATGCAGGAGATACCAGGTTGGATATGGTTAAGATTATTGTCACAACTCAAAAGAGTCCTCCTACAAAACCCATGCAGATGGAACTTCAGGAATGCATCCTCCAGATAGTTCAAGTTACATTTTCATATGTAGCGGGAATAGCTAGGAAAGTAGGAGTCCCCAGAGATCAGGGGTGTCAAACTCGATTCCATTGAGGGCCGCATCAGGGTTGTGTTTGAACCTTGGAGGTGGTTCCAGGTGGACATGACCACGGTTGGCCAGCTCGACGTCACTTGTGTTGGGGGCACCTGTGGTGGCCCGAGCTCCATTTACGCTGGCGGAGGGCTGCAGCCTAAAACGGAGCTCGGTAGGGCCCTCCCGAGCTCCGTTTTCGCTAGCAGAGGCACCAGGGGTTGGTCCTTTGCTGCTTCCATGGCAGCTCTGGCGACCAGATCTAAGCAACCTTTGGGTCGGATCTGACCACAGGCCTTGAGTCTGACACCCCTGCCATAGATACATCAGTCTTACTTTATCTGCTGTGGGCAGCTACTTCCTTGTACACAGAGCTGGTGAGACAGATCGAGACAATCCCACAGCTCTCCCAGTTTTATGTGGAATTCCCCCCGCCAAACAGAGGTGGGTATTCAGCAGGTTCTGACCAGTTCTGGAGAACTGGTAGCACAAACCGGCAAATCCCACCTCTGACTGGCCCTGCCAACCCCATCTCTTCTCCGCCTCCCATTGAGTCTCAACCGATCGGCTGGGTCTTCTTTTCTTTCTCTGCACAGGAAAGCAGGTTCGTGGGGTGGGGAGGGGATTTTGCAGTATCTCCATTCCCCCAGGAAAATCTCCATTCCCCCAGGAGTGGGGTGAGAATGGAGATTTTGCAGCATCCTTTCCCTGCCATGCTCACCAAGCCACGCCACATCCACCAAGACAAACTCCAAAGAACTGGTAGTAAAAAAATTTTTTTGAATCCCACCACCGATGCCAAGGTGCACCTGATAGCAACCTGAAGGATATTCCATTTTCATGCGAATTATGGCAAATAAAGAAGAATTAAAATAAGACTCCCTCTCTAAGCCTCCCTAGAAGACAATTCCTATCCTATTAGATAAGATTTCCTGGAGATCTGTTTATTTGGGCTCAGAACTAGAATATTTCTATTTTGGAAATCCAACATCTGGATCAAATCTAATCTCTCCCCATCTCCAATGTTCTTTCTGAGTTCCTTCCAATGCATTTTTTTCCCCACCTTACTAGAAGCTGCTCGCTTTGGAAAGAGCTGGGAAATTCAGCTTATTTATCTGTTTGATAAAACTGTATGCCAACCCAGTCATGAAGTAGTTCCACCTGGCTTATATATTAAAAATATAAAAGGGAGACCGAAAAAAACAACTCACCCACCATATAACAATCGCAATAATAAAGGTTTGCAAGCAGTAGCACACCACGGAAGAGCAAAAACCCTAAGCCATGAACCAAACAAGGCCAAACTCCATCCTGATACCAGGCAGCAGATCTCAAACCACCCTTGGGGTTTCGTTGTATGGCAGACTGGGGCCATACGGACTTCGAGGGAATGTCATTCTACAGGGCAGGCCCAAGACAGGGTTTGCCTGTTTCTCCTTCAGACATGAAGCATTTGACGCCTGGTGCAATGTGCTGCCCAAGGATTCTAGTTTGCTCCAAGCAGCCACACAATCAACTTGTTCCCAGCAAAGATAAGCCTTAATGGTTCCACTTCATATGACAGGGTGTTGCCAATCCTCCTTTTCCTTTTGTCTTCTTTTATTCCTTGCAAGAAGATTTTATCTGTGTAGGAGTTGTATCTGCAAACAACCGGGCTTTGTTTATTTCCAGGATTTTATATTCCTGAAAATGGTTGGCGAAAAAGATTACGTAGGGATAACAGATAACCAGAATTGGAAGGGACCTTGTAGGTCATCTAGTCCAACACCCTGCCAAAGCAGGATACCCTACACCATTTAAAAACACATTCTCTGTTATACCCTAGAATCTGGGTAACTGGAATCCTACTGTTTCCTCCTCCCCAAAAAAGCCCACCTCCCCACCTCCCAAAAAAAGCCCTAGAATCCCAGGTTGCCCAGAATCCTAAGCTTTATGCCAAGGGATCAAACTGTGCGGCACCCCCTACACCAAACCCTTGGCCTGGTGTCCTGCTTTTGAGTATTCAAGCATTCTCTGGAGCTTTCTGTGATGTTATTTCCTGCTCCGTGCTGCCTGTCTCATATTTTCACTGCTCACCAGACCATGAATTCACCTTCATACCAGTTAGAGGGTTATTTAGCTTTTTCTGACACCAATAACCATCTCGCTTCTACAGCCAGCTCTGCCAGTCAAACACTTGGTTCTTTTTCCACACATGGGGAGTGGAGGGGGAGAGGGAGAGGGAGAGAGGTAGAAGGGAGGAAGGGAGGAAGGGAGGAAGGAAGGAAGGAAGGAAGGAAGGAAGGAAGGAAGGAAGGAAGG
>BLBF01000057.1:6185777-6195814 GCA_015471245.1 Laticauda colubrina
TCTTCTTCTTCTTCTTCTTCTTCTTCTTCTTCTTCTTCTTCTTCTTCCTATTCCATTCCATTCTATTCTATTCCATTCCATTCCATTTATTCTATTCCATTCCATTTTACTCTATTCTACTCCACCCAACTTCTGTTCTACTCTACTCTAATTCTACTCTATATTCTACTCCTACTCCGAAATTCTCTTCTCTTCTATCCAGACAGGGTGCCAGATAGCAGATGGACTAAGATCTGCCACCAAAGTGTGGCCACGGTGGAAAAAACTTTTCTTTTTGTACTTGTCCAGCTCAGGGGTCCTGAAAGATTGTAAACCTCCATCCAGACTGACTTGATTTCCCTTGCTAAATTCTAAATTAGAATTAAAATCTTTTACTTCTCCAAAGCCATCCTTTTCTGGGGATTTTCACAGCCAGTCCTTGCGTTACCGCAATTCATTTTGTGACTCTTCGACGGTGCCGAAAAATGTGACATATGATTATTTTTCACACAATGACCATTCCAGCATCCCTGTGGTCAGGCGATCAAAATCCAGACGCTTATCCACTGGCTTGTATTTATGACCATTGCAGTGCCCCGGAGTGTTGCTCACATTCACTGCAATGATTCACTTCGCGGCCATGGCAGGAAAAGTCATAAAACAAGACAAAAGTCGCTTAACAAACATCTCGCCGAACACAGTGGTCTTAAGTCGAGGACTGCCCGTACAGGTAGTCCTTGAGTTGCAACAGTTTATTTAGCAACCATTCATAGTTACAACAGCACTGAAAAAAAGACAGACTTGTGACCATTTTTTCACACTTACGACCGGTTGCAGCCTTCCTCCCCATGGTTGCATGAGTAAAATTCAAGCACTTGGCAACTGCTCCATGTTTATGATGGTTGCACAGTGTCCCTGGGGGTGGGTCACATGTTCTCCTTTTGCGACCTTCTGACAGGCAAAGTCAACGGGGAAGCCGGATTCACTTAACGACCAGATCCACTGCAAGCGATTCACTCAAAGAGTGGAGGCAAGACATGACGTAAAACAGGACTTAATGAACGCCTCGCTTGCTTTGGTGGTTGTAAAGCTGAGTACTGCCAGTGCTGGAAATCCTCCTCAGCCTAAGAGAGGAAGGAAGACATCTTCAAGCCAGAACAAACTCTGGCCTAGCAAGGAAGTCCAAACACAACCCAGCACCTTCAACCACAATAACACACGGGAAAACAACCGATACAAACTCAAAGTAAACTACTCAAACTCGATTGCAGAAAATAGGACTTCAGCAACAGAGGGGTCAACACCTGGAAAGCCCTACCCGACTCCGTGGTTACAACCTCAAACCCAGGGGTGGGATGCAAATATTTTTATTACCGGTTCTGTGGGCGTGGCTTAGTTGGTGGGTGTGGCTTGGTGGTCATGTGACTGGGTGGACATGGCTTGGTGCTCATGTTATTGGCTGGGTGTGGCCAACTCAATATCACTCACATCGAGGCACACATCTCCTCACCTGGCCTTTCATGAGTGTGGGGATGCTGCGACAGTCATAAGTGTAGGAAATGGTCATAAGTCACTTTTTTCAGTGCCATTGTAACTTTGAATGGTCCCTCCACACAAGCAAAGTACCAGCAAAGGAGGGGAAAAAAACTCCAGAGAAGTTCCTGAGACAGGAAGTCTAGTCCTACCAAGAATGTAATAAGGGTGAATGGAGAGGCAGTTTCTGTAAGCAACACCAGAATGTTTCCTTCCTGCCTTCCTTACAGGATTACCCCAGTAATTTCTCCTAATAACTGGTTCTCCGAACTGCTTAGGATGTTAACAACTGGTTCTAGTGAATAGGTGTGTACCTATAGAATCTCACCCCTGCTCCTGGGCCTCAGGGAATCCTCCTGGACAAAGCAGTAAGACAGCAAGGGGAATCCCAACACAGCTGATCATTGGAATAGCTGATCGTCAGAAGTGGGAAAAAAAGAAATACAATTTGGCCGACCCAGTAGCTGGTTTTTTTTTTACTACCAGTTCGCCTGAACCAGGCCAAACCGGTAGAATCCCACCACTGCTCAACCCGCCCCCCCACAAACTGTCTACCGTGGACCTCACTCATCCTAAGAGGTCTGTACGGGTGTGTGCAAAAGCGCACCAGCATGCCAACTATTATTAAGTGTTGTACCTTATGATTCCCGACTCCTGACAAATGTATCTTTTCTTTTATGGATACTGAGAGTATTCACACCAAGACAAATTCCTTGTGTGTCCAATCACACTTGGCCAATAAAGAATTCAATTTAATTCAATTCAGTACAATTCAATACAATTCATTCCAACTTCTATTCTATTCTATTCTATTCTATTCTATTCTATTCTAATTCTTATTCTATTCCATTTTTATTCTTATTTTCTTATTCTTATTCTATTCTACGGTCCTTGTCCTACTGTTCCCATTTATTCATACTTATGTATCATGCATATACTTATACCCTTTTATGCTTGTATGTTTTTCTACGTTATGTTCATATTTACAGTATACTTGCTTTTCTCATACATGCTTGACAAACACATAAAATAAATAAAATAGGTTCTACCAAGGGGGGGGGGGGCTTGCTTGCCAGATAGACCCAATCCGTGTTGCATTAACACAAGGGGCACCAGCCAGCCCCCCTCCCCTGTCAAAACCTTGGCAGAAGGGGAAGGCTTCCCTGTTCATTCCAGAGATGGTTTCTGGGCGGTTGGCATGAGAAGCCAAGCAAGGAGGGAGGGAGAAGGGACCCGGCTGCCAGCAGTCACACTGGCCTGTCAATAAACTGTGCCTCCCCATAACTCTCCGACAGGGATTCTTTCCCTAATAAGGGATTGGCAGCTTTCTGGGTTATTTCGAGTACGTGTGATAATGTACCCATGGCTTCCAAGGGTCAGATGGAAAGGCACGCCTGCATGCACCTCTCTGGATGCGTTTCAGAAGTAGGTATAGACGCACGCACACCGCACACTCAGATGCGCAGATGTACATAAATCCAAAGAACGGGGTGGGATGGGGGAAAGAACAGAGGCTTGCCACAAAAAATGCCCCTTCTGTGTTCAACTGAAATGAATACATGCTTTGCACCAGCTTCAGAGGCCCCTGGCACCAATCTGTCACCAGCTGCCTCTGGCCGCAGACAACTTTTGCTGCCGTTTGTGCTCCCAGAGACCCAAAATGGTCTCTCTCTCTCTCTCAAAATCCTGTGCGGTGGTCGCTCTGCTCTATGATAATACTCAAATTATCCAAGAATAAGCATGTTACATGATATTATTAGTCTTGTGGTGGTTGTGGTTGATTTAATCTTCAATTCGATTCATAGTCTGGGACTGGTAAGAACTTTAACAAAAGTGTTTTTTTTTCCAAGAGGCAACTGGATTTTCTTGAGAAAAAAACTGAAGGAAGTCCAGGTGCCTCTTGGAAAAGCACTTTTGGAACAATTTATCACCTGGATGACTGGGAATCTCTATAGACATAAAAACTTAACAGTTCAAGATGTAATGAAGAACCTAAGAGCTGCTAACATCTGAGTATATTATTATTGTTGTTGTTGTTGACTCTTTTCTATTTACATATTTCAATATTACAAATATTTATAGACTCCTAACATCCTGGACATAAACTGTTACCCTCAAAACGATGCTATAGGGCACTGTACACCAGAACAACTAGACACAAGGACAGTGTTTCCCCCAACGCCATCACTCTGCTAAACAACTAATTCCCTCAACACTGTCCAACTATTTACAAAGTCTGCACGACTATTACTATTAACCTTCTCATCACTCCTTATCACCCATCTTCTCCCACTTGTGACTGTATGACTGTAACCTTGTTGCTTGTATACTAATAATTAACATTGACTGTTTCCTAGTATGATTTGATTGCTTCATGTATCCTATGACTATTATTAAGTGTTGTACCTGATGATTCTTGACTCTGGATGAATGTATCTTTTCTTTTATTTTCTTTTACACTGAGAGCATTTGCACCAAGACAAATTCCTTGTGTGTGGACAATTGGCCAGTAAAGAATTCTATTCTACTCTACTCTATTTTATTCATTAAACATAAAACTTGGAATTAATGCAATGATGAACAGTTGTGGCAAAAGTGAGTCCCCTGGAAGATTCCTCATCTGATGTTGACTTCACCAATGTTCTCCCCATTTGCTGTTAGAACTGTTTTTCATTTTTGCATATTTGCTTTCAAAAATGTACAAATATTTTTGATGATTCCAAAGTCTTCCAGGCAGGCGTTAATCCAGCTGTGGGGTAATGAGTCAAAAGCCATTCTTATAATCAATCCACGCCATATTTAAATTCGTTTTTCTTCGTTTCACATTTGTACCATTTTGTCAATGAGCAGCTGATCTTTTGTTGCTCTTGACTTTTTAGAATTTCCTTTTTGTTCCACCGGATATAAATTGCTTTCCATCAGAAAGGCTGAATACTGAATTTGCCAGTATTCTTGCAAAAAGTTTGAATATTGTTGGTGGACAAGTGATTGGGTGGTAGTTTCTTGGTTCTGTGCTCTTTTCTGGATCTTTCATTATCAAGTATGTTTGACCAGCTGTTAACCATTCTTTGCTTGCTGCATTTTGAAGCATTTCATCAAATTGAGTGGCCAGGGAGGTGATGGAGGCTGGTCAGGTGTTTTAGTCAATATCCGTGCAGTTTGTCCAGGCCAGATGCACTCCAGTTCTCGGCCTACTTTACTTCTTTTGCAATCATACCGGTTGTTATTGCAATATTCTCCATTTTGTTCCGTGTTGCTTGTTTTTAAATATCTTTGATCCAGGAGGAAATTTTGCTGTTTTCCACTGGGTTCTCCAACATTTCTTTCCAAAAGTTCAAACTTTTTTCTTTACATAGGTGAACATTAGTTTGGACTTGACTTTCATCAAGTGACCGGTAGAGAAGGTATTGGCACCTTCTCCTTCTTCTTTTCTTCTTTCTTTCTTTCTTTCTTTCTTTCTTTCTTTCTTTCTTTCTTTCTTTCTTTCTTTCTTTCTTTCTTTCTTTCTTTCTTTTCTTTCTTTCTTCTTCTTTGTCTGCCTGCTCCTCCTCATTGTCGTCATCTTCTTCTTCTTCTTCCTCTTCCTCCTCCTTTGTTGTCGTTGTCTTCTTCTTCCTCTTCCTCCTCCTCTTCTTCCTCCTTCTCCTCTTCCCCTCCTCTTCTCCTACCTCTTCTTCCTCCTCCTCTTCTCCCTCCTTTTTCTCTTCTTCTTTTCTTCTCCTTCTCCTTCTTCCTCTCCCTCTTTTTCTTTTTCTCCTTCTTCTTCCTCTTCTCCCTTTCCCTCTCCTTCTCCTTCTTCCCATCGTCATCATCCTTTTAAAAATCAGTGTAGCCTATAAGGGTTGGAAGCAGAGCCTGGTACCTTAAATATGGTCAGAGCCTCCCTCCTTCCATCCATCCTACATTTGTTTTCAGTGTCTTGTTTGGGAGAGGGTTTTGCCATCCTTCTGAAGACGTCCTAACCTTTAGGTTTCTCCTGGAAAGCTCTTACACTCCTTGAAGTCTAGTAGGCACCTTGAGTGCCAAGCCTGGCTGGCAAACCACATGTGAAGCGGCCTACCACTCAATTTCCCGTCCTGAGAAAAGCAAAACAGAAACATTTTGAACCCACGGAACTCTCGCGTCCTGATACAAAATTCCTTGAATTTCAGCCTTTTGCCCCTTCGCTCACCGGCTCTTCCTGTCCAAGTGCTGCATGCTAACTTCTTGGTAGCATGAGATGCAGAAGCAGTAAAGTGAGAGACTCCCAAGAATATTAGAGGACTTAGTGAAGGATCAGGCAGCCTCTTCCAGGCAGATCCCAGGCCCAGGTACCAAGATAATACTGGCCAGTTAGCTGCACAGTTTGACCTAGTAAAGGGCCACATTTTGAATTAAACTTTTCTCGATGGGAAAAGAGGACCATCTAACTGCACATTGTCACATTATCCTGAGCTACCTGATGAACCCTTCGAGGGATTCAACCACTACCTGCCTCTTATTGCCTTCCTATTATGAAAACGCACGATTATTTAAGCAGATCTCCTGGAGACGGGCAAGGATCAACTCAATATAAATTAGAACTTTATAGAAGAAGGCAGTTCTGCGTGAATAATTTCATTCTAAATATTTTTCACATTGTTTTTTTTTTTTCCCCTGACAAATTGGGTTTTTTTAAAGAACAAAACAAAACAGGGACCTCTCTCTCTTCTCTCTCTTTCTCGCTCTCTGCCTTGATGGATGAATATTTCCCAACCACACTTGATTAGAATGTTCTTTTCTCGAGTATTTACGAGAATTGCTCTCCTCTCTTGGCACTCAAGTCCGCACTTCCCCTGTTTTTTCTCTCTTGCCTGGGCCAGGAGCAATTTGCTTCCTTAGTGGGATCAAAGCACCCACGCCATGAGGGGGAAAGTTTTCCTGCCTTGCCATGGCCTCACCTGGGCGGGATGATAATTCAGGTGAAAAGGAAACACTAGGGAAGATTTATGCGTTTGCGAATCTCTGGTCAGAATGGAAAAAAAAAGAGTCTTTATGGAGTGAACATATGCATGCTGCAAAAGCAACGCCCGTATACATTCCAGCGGGCGCGATTTATTTACTTTGATGTCTCCTTGCTCGGCAGCGAGTTTGTCGCAGGCCGCAAGGGGTTAAGCCTGGTAGGAGTCTTTTTTTTTTCCTGCCTTCATTCTACCTCAATTTCCACTGCTCCCATCACCTTCCTCCCCCACCCCCCTGATCTTAGGGAGGGGGGGAGAAAAACCCATCAAAATAACTATTTTATGTCTCCAAATATGCAGATCATTTTCTTTAATGAAAGATGCTTGACGTCTCCGATCCAATTAATATGCAAATGCAGGCGAGGATTTATTTGTGACATTCTGTCTGGGTGAGAGAAAACAAAAAAGGCCTGTTAACCAAAACACTAATTGCTGTGACTGATTGTCACATATCATCATTTTCATAGGGTCTCCTCCATCTCCAGCCCGCTGGAAGCCATGATCCAGGGACTGGGAGACAAGCAAGGGGAGGCAGGGCAGCAATGGTGCTACCTCGGCATCGCATCTCCTGGCTTGGCCCTGGCGTTCTCCCAGGAAAAGATGCCTCCTGCTCTCCACAGGAAGCTCCTTCTTTCTGCCCGCCATTTTTCCTCCCTGATTGGCCAGGTGGATTCCTCCCACCAGCCAGAGAGTCTTCACTTCCGAGCTCGGGATGATCCCAATTCCTGGCTCAAGAAATAGAACGTGGCCTGCAACTGAAGGATCATTCCTGGTGTTCTGACCTGGGCTTCCCAAAATCATGAAGCAGGCTCCTCGTCCCGACAAAACCCCCTTTTATTTGGCTAATGTGAATTTCTATCATTCACACCCAGCAAAGTCCCGGCAAACAGTCTTTCAAGGGTGAATTGCAACCACAGACCCTATCAGGCTTGGAGAGTTGCCAGGCCTATAGCTTCCAAGCACAATGCTGGACAAGGAAATACTTGGCAAGGAGTCTCTGAGAATCATGAACAAATCTTCACACTAATCAAACAAACTGTCTCCTGCAAACACCACTCCCCTTTTGCTCCTCTTTATTCCCTGTGGGAGGGTCCATTCACTGTCCACCTGAGCCTTTACTTCCGAGTCGGCCCTTGTTCCTTAACCGTTCCCTTCTTCTGGCAGTTCTGCGCATATGCACATCAGAAACAGGCTCCAGCTGGTCTTCTTCCCTACTAATATCCGACTCCAAGGGCAACTGATAACTGTCGGATGGCCCTGGCCCTATCTCTACCTTCGACACAGAGCCCTCATCAGAGCCTTCCCCAGACTCCAGGACTGGCCCATGTTCCTCCCCAACCTCCACACTGTCAGAGTCTGCCACCAGCTCCCCTGACCGCTGGCAGGCCACAACACCTGGTGGATGTGCATCCAACATGAGTCCATCGGTTCAAATTACTCAACCACACAGGAGCTACCAATTGGATCACCTCCAGAGTGATCACAATGGTGGAAAACATGGCACAAAATTTCAAGAAGGTGCAAATCCTTGTGCTGGGATCCAGTTCCTCTTGGTTAGACTGAACAAGGTACCAGGCAGATTAGATTAACTCATCTGTCTCCTCCGATGCTGGAGAAGTCATAGGCCTTCTCTTCCGTTAAACAAAAGCCTGTTTTTATGAAGCTAACCATCCTGTGTTCTGAAAACAAAAGAAAGCAAAGCTTGTGCTCCAAAACACATCCAAGTGTTTATTTCCTTTGCCTAAACAAGAACTTCCATCGTGGATGAATGGATGGAAAGAAGGAATGATGGCTCGCTTCTTTTGTGATGGTAGAACTTGAATCCGAGACTCATGGAGTTACTGAGCGGGTCTTCCATCACTGAGCAATACTACCCACCACAATATTCTACGCTTCACCCGAGAGCTTCCTTATCTCCTTAGTCTCTCTGTGTCACTTGGCAACTTCTGGGGCAGACGTGAACCAGGATGGCTGTGGGGCTTGGCAAACATCCCCTCCCAGCTCTTTGAAGAACCGTGTGTTTTGAATTTAATCTTGATTTTTCTTGACTTCAGCAGATTAAAGTTGAAATAACCTACAAATTACTTAATGTGTTGTAAATCTTCTGAAATTAAGGCCTAATGGGGAACACATGTCAGTAGGCAGAAGACAGTCGGGAAGCTGGGTGTTCTCACAGGGAGGGAGCAGCGACAGAGACATGGAAATCGGCAGCGAGTGAGCGGGAGAAGAGAAAGTTGGCTCTGGCGGCCTCTCTCTTCCTGGGAAGATGGGTGATGGGAGGTGAAAAGCAACAGTCACAGATCTCGTCCTCCTGGTCAGCCAGGTGAAGCTGTCAAGTCGGATTCCATGCCCTTTCCATTTTTCCAGCCGTAAATGTCTTCTCAATAGCTTCCCAATCATAGGAACCTTTTCGTGAGCCTTTTCCCCCTCCAATATATACCTGGCTAGATACACAACGCAAAATTCAAAACAATGCATAAAGGTAAAGGTTCCTCTCACATGTACGTACTCGTCGTTTCTGGCTCTAGAGCCCGGTTACTCATCTCCGTTACAAAGCCGTAGAGCCAGCGCTGTCCGAAGATGTCTCCGTGGTCATGTGGTTGGCATGACTAAACGCCAAAGGCGCACGCAACGTCGCTGTTCCCTCCCCACCAAAAATAAGGGTCCCTATTTTTCTACTTGCATTTTTTTTTACATGCTTTCGAACTGCTGGGTTGGCAGAAGCTGGGACAAGTGACGGGAGCTCACTCCCTTCCGCGACGCTAGGGATTCAAACCGCCGAACTGCCAGCCTTTATGCACAGATCTGCTTAAAGCCGAGTTCTGATTTACAGTTCACGGCATGCAAGCTGCATTAGAGCTGTATTAAAATTGAACACGCTTCTTTTTCATCCGGATCCTTCGGTGTGCGATCACGAAGTACACCAGAGGTGGCAGTCCCTGGAACTGTGTGCCAATATTGGAGAAAGGTTGTGGCAGAAAGGGATTTTCTTTCGTTATTTTGGGGCTGGATTGGAAGACTTCCTAGGTTTCTTCCAAGTCTCTTGTTCTGTTATCCCTCTTGCATCCAACATTGGAAAAGATCCCAATGTTGGGAAAGATTGAGGGCAAAAGGAGAAGGGGATGGCAGAGGGTGCGTCATTGACACAACGAACGTGAGTTTGGGCAGGCTCCGGGAAACAGTGGAGGACAAGAGAGCCTGGCATGCTGTGCTTCATGGGATTGCAAAGAGTCGAGCACAACTGAGCAACTGAATAGTAGCAACAATCCAACAAGAACTGTCCATGGCATCCGTGCCAGGATGTCTGCTGTATGTTATCTGAGCAAAACACCATTTTACCAGACCATTTTTGTTTCTTTATTCATGTTTGGCTGATTGGAAATTCAGCAAAGGACAAAAAAATGGGTCATAGAAAAAAGTAAGCTTTTTCGTGTTCAGAAAGAGATCACGTTACATTTATATTTGCTACACGGGGAATTGGAAGTTTCTTTCTCCTTCATTCCTTCTTTCCTTTCTTCTTCCTTCCTCTTTCTTCTTTTCTTCCTT
>BLBF01000057.1:6195824-6229938 GCA_015471245.1 Laticauda colubrina
TTACTTCCTTCCTTCTTTCCTTTCTTCTTCCTTCCTCTTTCTTCTTTACTTCCTTCTGTTCTTCTTTCCTTCTTTCTTCTCTTTTTCCTTCCTTCCTTCCTCTTCCTTCCTTCCTTCCTTCCTTCCACCCACTCTGCATTGGTTTGTGTCAGTTTTTATGTAGCGTGCACTTTTAATTTACAGAAAGAACTAGTTTTCTTTGCAGCTGGGCCAACCTTTGTACAAAGAAGCGCAAAGGATCCCACTCTGCTGCCTCTAGCAAAGTCTTTGAAATGAAGTTCCTTTCTGTCACCAGAACAATCTGAACAAGAATCTTTGAAATTCACGTTTTGATTCGGCTGCACGACTAACACACAAAGCCACTGAGCGGGGAATACTTGATGGTGGCTGGGAACCATCTCCAATTGATCATTTTCCCCTTTTTCCTGCCATTTAGCCTTTCCCAACCTGGTACCTGCCAGATACGTCTGGATACGTCCCAGTCTAGTGGACAGGTTGGTGGGGAATTTAACAGAATAACAAGAGTTGGAAGGGACTTTGTAGGTCATCTAGTCCAACCCCCCACCAAGCAGGAGACCCTACACCATTTCTGACAGATGGGAGTCCAGCCTCTTCTTGAAAGCCTCCAGGGATGAAGCTCCCACAACTTCCGAAGGCAACTTGGTTGGTTGTTCTCCCTGTCAGAAATTTTTTTCCTTATTTCCAGGTTGAATCTCTCCTTGGTCAGTTTCCATCCATTATTCCTCGTCTGGCCTTTGGGGGCTTTGGAAAATAGCTTGACCCCCTTCCTCCTCTCTGGGGCAGCCCCTCAAATATAAGGCGAGATGTATGTTGAAGGCGACGATATAACCATTCTGGAAAACTATTCTCTCTCTCATCTTTACAGGTAGAGATAGTGAAATATTCCAGAGCAGGCCAATGGGTTTTTGCCTTCCTTTTCCTACCAGGATGGAAGTGAGGCGATAAAGGCTCAAAGTCTTAGTCAGCGAAGCTCAGAGCCGATGGAGATTCTCAGTCATGAAGGTCATGGTTTCCCCAAAAGTGGTTCTTGTTTTTGTTTTTTTTTTCCAGAAGGCAACTGGACTTCCTTGAAGACGTTTTGCTTCCCATCCGAGAAGCTTCTCCTGTTCTGACTGAAGGGTGGAAAAGGGAAGGACTCAAGTCAGAATGGGAGAAGCTTCTCGGATGGGAAGTGAAACGTCTTCAAGGAAAAAACAAAGGAAGTCCAGTTGCCTTCTGAAAAAAGGTACAACCACAGAACGGAAGCCCCACAATGTCGTTCTGCTTTATGCGGGGGGGCAAGGATACATCTGGCATAAGCCATCAATTAGCTAACATCAGGGTATGTTGCCCCCCTATTCATTAACTTTTGGGGGTGAGAGGAAGAGTGGAAATAAGCCAAAGAAGCCTTGGTGTCCAATTTTTCAAATTTTGTCCTCAGCTAATGCCTGTTCCTAAGCTTGATCCCTTCTTACTCATTTACTCACTCAAGACAGACACCTGCCCCTTATCCCCTCCCTCCCTCCCTCCCTCTTCTTCCTCCTTCCTTCCTTCCCTCTTTCCTTCCCTCTCCCCCTTCTCCCTTCCTTCCTGAGTTCCTCCCTCCCTCCTTTTTCCTTCCTTCCTTCCTTCTGCCCTCCCTCCCTCCCTTCTTCCTTCCTTCTTTCCTCCCTCCCTTCTTCCTCCTCTTCTTCCTTCCTCCCTTCCTTTCTTCCTCCCTCCCTTCTTCCTCCTCTCCTCCTCCTTCCTCCCTCCCTTCTTCCTCCTTCTCCTCTTCCTTCCTCCCTCCTTTCCTCCTCCTCCTCTTTCTTTCTTTCTTCCTTCCTCCCTCCCTTCTTCCTCCTCTCCTCCCTTCCTTCCCAACCACCTGCAGAAAGAAAGCTTGCCTGTTGCCTCTGCCTGGCTCACATTACCCCTCCCTCCCCCTGCTCCCCTCCCTTCCCTTTTCAGCAGATTTCTCTCAAGTGCACTGCCATATGGTTTCAGTTAAGGCCCATATTTTTTTTTTTTTTTCCCCCCTCACCAATTGAAAAGACACACTTCCCCTCTGTGCCAAGACGGTTTGCAGATTGCTCTGCTGGCTCGATTTCTCATTGGATTTCTCAAGGAGAGAGGAGGGGGGGACCAAAACAAAATGAAACAAAAACAAAAACAAAAAAAACCCCAAACCCTGGCATTTTAAATTAATTCCACAGCCACCACAGCCACCTCTAAAAAAGGAAAGAAAAGAAGTAACGATAATCATGTTAATAGCGGGTGCAAGTATAGTTTTTAAGTAATCCGTTCCAGATTTTCATATTAACCTTTGAGACTGAGTTCACCCAGCGCTTTTTGTCTGTGTGTGTGTGTGTGTGTGTGTGTGTGTGTGTGTGTGTGTGTTAGTTAAAAGAATAAAGGGAAGTGCCAAAACAAGGAATGCGTAGAAGGTGAGAAGCAGGGAGCTGAAGAAACACAAAACTATGTGGAGTTGCAGTATTTCCTGTCTGTTCAATCAGAACCATCACTAAACATGGAGGTTGCTCTGGAGCACTTGAAGGAACAAGATTGCCTCTGAGAACATACCAAGTTGGCTTCCATGCCCAAGCTTCTCCCCTTATCCCTGGTTATGGTAACATTCCCACCTTGCCTGTCTTCTCCCTGCTGGGAGGGAGAGGGAAACCAACCAACCAACCAACCAATCAATCAATCAATCAATCAATCAATCAGGAGGCATTCTCTTAAAATTGGCCCCCTTCCTGTGCACCCTTTAGAGGCTGAGCATAAGCATTGACACACGCGAGAGAACAGACACAAAACACCGAGTGACGCTACCTTGTCCAGGTACTGGATGCAGCCAGGGGAGCAGGCGGGTTCCGGAGAGACGAAAGGAGAGCGATGCTCAGTGGTCACAGACGAGAGAGAGAAAGCATCTTGTCCACCTGCAGTACCAGCCCAGGTAAAATCTATGGAGGTTCTCAATCTTCCAGGTTATGGTGGCTCCAAAGGTGCCTTTTCCAGAGGCCACTGGACTTCCTTTGTTTTCCTTTGAAGACCTTTCGCTTCTCATCCAAGAAGCTTCCTTGGCTCTGACTGGATGGCGGGAATGGAAAGATTTCCTCAGGGTGAACTCAGATAAACCTCCAAGTGGCCTCAACGGCTCTCTAAAAAGGATGCAAATGACCAGCGGTCTGTAAGGAATACAAATCCATCCATTATTCCCCACTATCCAGTTAGAGCTGAAGAAGCTTCTTGGATGAGAAGCGAAACACCTTCAAAGAAAAATCAGAAAGTCCTCTTGAAAAAAAAAACAAACACCTTTGGACAGTCCAGGTAAAGTAGACTGAGCAGTGGTCCAAAAAGAAGAGCTTCCAGGCTTCAATTCAGGGACATGAACTGAATATTGGATTTCCATTGTTCGTATCATCCCTAGAAATTGGAGCCAAAGGCTGGTACCAGCTGGGGATGCTGGGAATTATAGTTCAACATACCTTGCGGGTACCATCCTAAGGGACAACGGTGTTAACAACAAGAATATTCCTTCTGACAAGGAAATACCAGCAGTATAATATCATATTAAATAATGTCAGACAGTCGTTGGTGCATTTTTGGCTACTATCTCCTGTTGGCCAGTGCTGTAACCTCTATTGGATTCATTTTCTGTGTGCAAAATTATTTAAAAAGATGGAAGGAACCTATAGAAAGAGAATCTGCAGCCTCTTACCCCTGTTCTAGATTTTCTTTCAATACATCTGATAAAAGGAATCTGGAACAAGATAAGTCTATAGATCCTATCCAGGGGAAAATTCCCTGCCCTGCAAACTCATCATTTGGGGGGTTGTAATAGCATTTTCTCCCAGCCTGCTTGTGGTTTTGACTGTATCATCCTCACCATCGTCATGAAATAAACTTCTTCTCTTTGGGACTGAAAAACCTTAGTCTCTGTTTTGCACCAGCATGCCCAGAGAGCGAGATGTGCACCCATCCCAACATCATAATTTGCGGTGCCACTTTTATAGTACTCAACTGCCCAACAGATTGCTTCCCTTGTACCATTGCTGCACCAGCTCTGAAAGATAACACTGCTATTATTTTACCTTCATGATGGAAATGAAGGTGCAAGTTTCCAAGTTGCTGGATTACCACAATGCCCCCAAGCCTACATCCTACAAATTGACCAATTTGAGAAACAAGCACACCGTGCACCGATTTATCCCACGGAACTTAAGTTTTCCTTTAAGGTCCTGATGTACCTGGAATGCACCTTTTCTTTTTCTGGGCAGATTCCCTTCCTTCCATGCCATTCTGAACATACATCTTGGCAAGTCCCAATGGATAGGTGAGAAAAGAGAAGGAAGGCATGGAGAACAGGGTGTTTGCCAAGGGTTGGCGCTGGGTAAGAGGTGGACAAATTCAGTGCCAACTCACCAACTGAGTGGATTTTTAAAGTCCTGATCCTGGAAGAGTTTTCCCCTTTGGGTGGAAGGATGGATGGAGAGGAAGCCTTTATAACAGGGTGTCCTACTTCAAGTATGTTTTCAAGGGCCAGATAAGGTAGTGTTGGAGTCTTGAAACTGCCCCAGGGGTCCTAAGCTGAGATGTGTCACATATGATGTTCAGGTTTGTAGAGGGAAACCTCTAAACACCCATGGAGCAGGTCCTATTCCCTTTTTAAAAGCGGACCATTTGAAAATAGTTTTGGAGAGAGAGAAAAGGGCAGGGGGGGAAACCTGTGGAATTTAATCTTATCTCAGATGCTCTTTGGATTCCATTAGAGCACTTGAGACTGCCATGCGGAGCCCATTTTGCTAAGGAAAAGGTAAATTTAAACCAAGTGAGACTGATTTCCAGGTAAACATGAGGACGCGACGATCGGCTTGGAATCTTTGCATCATCTTTGAAATTGGTCAAAATCTCCCACAGGATTCTTAAAGACAATTAAAAGGAGGCTGGAACTAGGCTATGTTTGGATAAATGCAGAGTTGGTTGAACAATTGTGCCTCTAGAAGTTGTGGGTGCTCCAACATGGGAGGTTTTTAAGGAGAGACTGGACAACCATTTGACTGAATGGCCTCCTGCTTGAGTAGCGGGTTGGGCTACCAGACCTCTAAGGTCCCTTCCAACTCGGCTATTCTGTTGTGACTGGGTCAAATTGGAGGGAAGTGTCAACTGGCAAGTCCCAATTTCAGACCCCAGGGTGATCAATATGTTTCTAAAAGGCTTGGATGAAGGCTTAGAAACATGACTATTGACTCTGCAGATGACACGAAGCTAGGGGAATAGCAAAGACATCAGAAGACAGGATAAGGAGGATTCCCAGAAGCTGAAACAAAGCAAAAAGTCCATGGAGATTCTCAGTTATCCAAGTCGTGCTTTTTCAGGAGACAACTGGACTTCCTTGTTTTTCTTTGAAGACTTTCGCATCTCATCCAAAAAGCTTCTTTTCTGAAGAAGCGAAACATCTTCAAAAGGAAAAGCAAGGAAGTCCAAGCTGCCTCCCGGTAAAGCATCTTGGGGACTGGAACCAAAAGCAGCAACGTAAATCTGAGCGACATCCTAAATTTAAGCAGGAAAAACCAAAAGCAGAGGACAAAGAGGCCCATATAGGACAGCCTTACATGGAAAAAGGGGATCCTGAGGAAGGCAAGCAGGACATGAGCCAGAAATGGGATTGGCTGAAAGCCAGAAAATGCTTTCCGAGGGCCCTAGGCTGAACTAACAGAAGCAAGGAGTCAAAAGACATAACCATTCTTCCTGCTCTTAACAGATGACAGATAATCAGAGTTGGAAGAGACCTTATAGGTCATCTAGTCCAAGGAGACCCCACATCATTTCTGACAGATGGGAGTCCAATCTCTTCTTGAAAGCCTCCAGGGATGAAGCTCCCACAACTTCCGAAGGCAACTCCTGTTCCTTTGGTTGGTTGTTCTCACGGTCAGAAAATTCCTCCTTATTTCCAGGTTGAATCTCTCTCCTTGGTCAGTTTCCATCCATTATTATTACTTGAGAATAGCTTGATCCCTTCCTCCTCTCTGGGGCAGCCCCTCAAATCTTGGAAGATGCTCTCCTGTCTCCCTTGGCCCTTCTCTTCCCTAGACTAGCCAGGCCCGGTTCCTGCAACCGTTCATCGGAGGATGTTATTTAGCCTCCAGTCCCCTCCTCATCCTGGTTGCTCTTCTCTGCGCTCTTTCTAGAGTCTCAACGTCTTTTTTATAGTGTGGTGACAGAAACTGGAAGCAGGACTCTAGGTGTGGTCTTACTAAGGCTTTATAGAGTGGTATGAGTACCTCCCTTGATCTTGACTATATCCCTCTGTTAGTGCAACTTAGCTTTCTTGGCGGCGGCTGCACACTGCTGGCTCTTATTTAGCTGGTTGTCCACTAAGACTCCAAGATCCCTCTCCCAGTTACAGTCTCTTCACTGGTCACACCTTAGATATTCATTCAATTCTTGGCACCGTGTTTTAGGAAAGGCCCCACTTCCTACTTCCAGAATGTTTTTGAAATCCCCAGTTGATAAAAGAGTGGCCAAAAGGGGGCTGTGTGGAGAAAAGCTGAGGTCAAAGGAGGAATGGGCTTCAGAAGCTGGTGCAAGTGGCAACATATATACCAGGGGTCTCCAAACTTGGCAGCTTTTAGCCCGGAGGACTTCAACTCCCAGCTTTGCTGGTTGGGGAATTCTGGGAGTTGAAGTCCTCCAGGCTTAAAGCTGCCAAGGTTGGAGACCCCTGATCTATACCATTCCTCTTCTGAGCCTGGCAGAAGATCCATGGATAACAAGGGGAAACTCCTGAAGGAAGTGGAACTTCTTCAAGAGGGGGAAGATTCAACATTTGAAGGCAACAACCGCAAGGAGGAATGTTTGGTCCCAGATCAACACACAAAGCAGTCCCTTTCACCTAGAGCAGCCAACAGCTGGGTGCCAAGCATGACTGCAGGGGTGACAACTAGGTGCAACGGCCACTCTGCGCTCCCTCACAGACTTTCCTCTGCACGCTGGTTTCGAATCACGCTCGGGCTTCCTGCCAAGCAAGCTGAAGGAAAGCAAGGAACCCCATCTTGGGCAGCCTGCCCAGTGGGATGGCAGAGGCTGGGGGATTCGACCGGCCACCAAGCGCTGACATGTAACTCTGGAACAGCCTTTCCGTGGGCATGGTGCCAGGCGCTGGGCACATCCAACTGCCCCACCTCCAAAATGAAATGCCAAGTGAGCCTGGGAGAATTCAGTGTCGTGCCCTGTCGGCAAAGGGCCAGGATGGCACACGGTGGAATTCTGGAGGAACATGCCAGGTGTTTGGGAGGGTGAAGGTTAAGAAGGCCCTTGGTGGCACTGCCGAGATTGCCCCCAAGCGGGAGGACTTGGCTGCCATCCAAGACTGTCTACAACCCTGAACCCTTCTCCAAATGAGAGAAGAGGACAAAATCAAATGCTTATTTCTACCTTTAAAAAAAAAAAAAAGTGGGCATTTTTTGGAACGAAGTGTTTGAGATGGTGGCTTAACAGATAAACTCCTTCCCCCCACCTCTACACACACACACACACACACACACAGAGGCACACTTTGCTTCCAATAAGTGAATGACTGGGCAAGTTACTATGGGGACCTCTGTTTGGCCAGGTTGCCAACTATGCATGTCATCTGACAATGTGGTCAGTGTCCTTGCTTGAGCAAGAGGCAGCTGGAGCCAGGGGCAGTTGGTGGTGGTGGTGAGGGGGAGAGCTTCTGTGGGTGTGGGTGTGTGGGTGTGTGTAGCAGCTAGCACAAAAGGCCAATGGCTTTTTAATGGAGTGGCCTGCCAGCACTTGAAGACTTAATAAAGAAGAGCGGAAGACTGGGGATGCTTTCTTTGAAAGGGCCAGGCAACCAAAGGTGGAAAGAGCAGAGAGTGAAACCTTCAGGTTGGAGTTTGCACATCAGGGTCTCATCTTGCTCTGCTACTTCAAGGGCCCAGAAATAAGATATGTGGTCTCCACCTCTTGTCCCATTCCTGCACAGAACCTACATGTTTTTCAGCCAAGAGCTACTAGATCTAAGAAAATACAAGGTTTGGGCCAAACAAGCAAAAATAAAAATAAAAAAGGAAGATACATAATTAGGAGCAGACCTCTGAAAGCTTGGTTTCTCTAGTGGGCTAAAACATGGTACACTCAGGACAGGTCACTTCACATCCCATCTATCAGACTGGCGCCATTTGTTGAGTCAAGGGATGAAACACAGAGGTGAGGTAAAGGTTCCCCTCCCACATCCGTGCTAGTCGTTTCTGGCTCTAGGGGGCGGTACTCACCTCCGTCGCAAAGCCGAAGAGCCAGTGCTGTCCGAAGATGTCTCCATGGTCATGTGGCGGGCAGGACTGAACGCCAAAGGCACACGGAGCGCTGTTCCCTTCCCACCAAATGTGGTCCCTATTTTTCTACTTGCATTTTTTGTACATGCTTTCGAACTGCTCGGTTGGCAGAAGCTTCTGCGACAAGGAACGGGAGCTCACTCCCTGACGTGGTGCTAGGGATTCGAACCACCACGTCCCTTTTGAGGACAAAAGCTATCAGCTGCCAAATCGGGAAACAAATCAAAGGCCAAGGGCTGCCCGCCACATCGGGCAACCCCCAGGAAGTTTGGGGAGTCAAATGGAAGCACACCTGGATGTTTTCAAAGCTTTTCAAACTCCTTTACCTCCTCCAACCAGACATGGAACGCTCTTAAAAACTGGCCATTATTTGAAGGAGCCAGATACGATACCTTTCGGATTAATCACTAAGAAGCAATTAACATACATTTTAACAATTGTCAAGTATTAAGGATAATGTAATGCCCTTAAATTTAGCAGAGGCTTAACAACTGTATTTATAGAGGGAGTCCTCAACTTACAATCACAATTGAGCCCAAAGTATCTGTTTGTAAGTGAGGCATTTGTTACATTTGCATTTTTAACCACCATTGTTGCCACCCTTGTTAAGTGAATCACTGCAGTTGGGAACACGGTTCTTCAGTGAATCTGGGCTTCGCCCTTGACTTTACTTGCCAGAAGGTCGCAAGAGGGGATCACATGACACCCCCCCAGGTTCACTGCAACCATCGTAAATACGAATCAGCTGCCAAGCATCTGAATTTTGATCATGGGACCACGGGGTTGCCGCAAAGGGCGTAAGTGTGAAAAACAGTCATAAGTTACTTCTTTCAATGCTGTTGTAACTTTGGAGGATCACAAAACGTGTCAACTCCTAAAACATTCCTATGCCTGTTTAGTAGCTGCCATAAAAAGGGGGGGAAACGAAAGTACATTCCAACTCCTCTTTAAAAGATTGTAACTAAACTACCAGAGCTTTTGTCTGCAAATATATTTAATTGGAGAACGTGAATGATGACACCTAGCCGTGAATTGGAGAATCTGATTTATGACACATCCAGGGGGGAGGGGGAAACAGGGTCACAGATGACTGTAAATGATGTAGGCCAGAGTTGGCTTCATACAGGTCACATTCCAATATGTCGCCTCTAATAAATCCTTTGAAGTTTTTTGAAGTTTGGCTCAAGAATCATGATTTAATTAGGGCGATTGCTGGAATCTTGACAGAACATTGTAAGTCAAGGACTGCCTGTAGTTTAATTTTTTATTTTTTTTTACAAAACAATGTGCTACACAACCTTTGGTCTTTTGGAGCGTAATCTTACAGGTGGGGGTAGTTCAGGAGATTGATAGTTATCTGGCCTGGCGTAAAAGAGTCTTCATAAAGAAGACAGCAACACAGAATAGAACAACAGAGTTGGAAGGGACCTTGGAGGTCTTCTAGTCCAACCCCCTGCTCAGGCAGGAAACCTTACAGTATTTCAGATAAATGGTTATCCAACATCTTTTTAAAAACTTCCAATGTTGGAGCATTTACAACCTCTGGAGGCAAGTTGTTCCCCGGATTGATTGTGGCTGGTTAATTTACTGATTAATTGACATGGCAGGCTACCTGCTGGAAAGGCACTGTTCCTTGGGTGAAAAGGTAGATAAATGATGGAAAGACTTTCTAACCAACATCTCTTTCCAAGGAGGAATCTGCCATTTTGGGCTGAAAGGCTTGTGTTAAGACAATATTCCAACCATTAACTTTTGCATCTTTCTCGCAAGTAAAGTCAACGGGAAAGCCAGATTGACTTTAACAGCTGTTGTTAGTTCAACAGCTGCAGGGATTCACTTAACAACCGTGGCAAGAAAGGTTCACTCGAAATTCACTTAGCAAATGATTCACTTAGCGACAGAAATATTGGGCTCAATTGTGGTTGTAAGCAGTGGTGGGATTCAAATAATTTAACAACTGGTTCGCCCAGGGTATGGCATGGTCCAACCTGACCCTGGGTGAACGGGTTGTCAAATTACAACCCACCGACCCCTGGTATCAAAGTGGGCGCTGCAGTGTGCTGCAATGGAGAAACGGGCAACAGAGTGGCCAGCATGAGGGAAGGAGGAGGAGCAAAGAGAAGAGGGAAAGTGGCTTTCTCCTTCCCTTGGGCCTGCGGCTTGCCCATTTCTCCATTGCAACACCGTGCAGAGCCCAAGATCCATTTTGATAGCAGAGGGGTAAATTTAACAACCGGTTCGTTTGAACCGGTGTGAACCGGTTGAATTCCACCACTGATCATAAGTCAAGGACTACCTGTACAAATAGAGGTGTTAAGCCTCTGCTCAATTTCACTGAGTTATATTGTCCTTAATGCTCAGTGCTTTTGCTCCATGCTGGGATGCATTAGCGCTTGGGCCTGGACAAGAATGGTGGCCTTATGGAAAGGAGATAAACCCCTTTTTGTGCTTGGAAGGCAGAACAAAATTCCCAAGAAACCTGTTAGCAGAGGAAGGGTGCCAAGCCCGAATGGGATGCAGGTGGCACATCCTACTCTGGTCCCTCCTAGTTTCTTCTATTGACTTCCTCTTATGAATCTGGGAAGCCATGCACAGATGAGCCACAGATCAGAGCTCAGCTACAGGATCCCATGGTAAACTTCCAACCTGCCCAATACCAATGTCCACCCGGGAAAACAGCTTGGAATTCTAGCTTCTCCATAAAAAAAAAAAAAAAAAAGTTTTGGAATGAAGTAAATACAGTTTTTAAAATTTCAAAAGAGGGAGCCGGTCTTGGTTTTTGCCATTTTGACAAGACAAATAAATAATTTAAGTAGCAGCACTAATTGAGCAACGCTTTCCAGGAAAGCGTGGGAATAAACACACACACACACACACACAAAAACACACACACACTTTTAATCTCTATTCTTTCTTTATTTAGAAAAAAAATATATCTAAAAAACATAATGTACTGATATCTTTTTATTTTGTTTTTTTTTTCAGTAATTATACTAAAGATGAAAAACTCATAATAAACATCTCCCAGTCCCCACCTGCTAACAGTAATTATAATAGACTCAACAATAAATGGTAAAGCAGAACAGAGCTGCATCTCCGGAATTCTCCAGGGTCTGTGGATTAGCTCGGAAAGCCTGAATGATTAAAATACACTAATTAAAATTTTGTGTTCCTTAGTAACTCGTCTGCCTGGGCCCCTGGTGTTGGCAAAATGGGAATTAACGTGACAAAAGCAACACAGAGGTTTTTTGTTTTAAATAAAGAAGGGGGGGCAGAGAGGGGAAAAAAATCTATATAAACAAGTTCTAAATCTGCAGTAAAGAAGAAAACGTCATGCACAAACACATGTGTGTGTGTGTGTGTGTGTGTGTGTGTGTGCACCATTCCAAGGGATGCAGCCACCTCTGGACGGGGCAGTAAATTCCTTGCTGAGGTTGAAAACTCTGGAATAAAGTATCCCCCCTTTTTTCTTAGTGAGCATGAAGGAGAATGGGAGTGAGGCTGGGGATGAATGGAGGGTCACACACTCAACAGGGAAGAAAGAGTTTAAAAACAATTACTGAAGCAGGCTGAGAGAAAGAGAAAGGGAAAGGAAGAAAAAGCAGAGCCAAGATCGAAAGCTTCCCGCTCAGCTTTCTCTTCCTCCATTCCGCGACTTCCCTCTATGGGCCCGCTCACTTTCCCAAATAAAACAAGACTTTGGGAATAACGGCACCAGAAAAGCTTCTGCCCCACTGCAGATACACAAAAGAAATTGAACACTTTTGAGTTGCCCTTAGCAACCTAATTGCATCAGTACATTGCACACAGGAGCCAAACTAACTGAATTTTGATGAAAAGACGGCAGTAATTTACGGCATCACAAAATTAGTTGTCATAGCGACGGGTTAATTACATCTCAAATTAACAATGCAAGTGTGGTGAAATTAAATATAAATCATATTTTCTGCATAAATTATAGGGGTTGATTAGACCGGGGCTCGGGGAGAGGAAAAGGTTGAGCCGCCATGGGCCTACGCAGCAGCTTTCCGAGTCGACAAGAGTCTCTCAGAAACACCAGCGAGAGGATGGGGAAGGGGGGAAAAGCAGGAGAAAGTATCACAAACAGAGAAGCGCACCCCGTCGCCTCCTCTATGCTCAATGCACGTCTTTTCTTGAACTTCCTACCTCAGTGCCCCTCATGCTTCTCCTTCTGGAGAATGTAAAGGGCCTGGCTAATAAAGCCTCTTTTTCGTATCCACCTGGCCTTCCTTTCTCTAACTTCATGGAACTTGTTGGTGGCCTCGCCATTCTTGGGAAGGTGCTTTTAGGAAGATGCACACTTCCTAAAGTGTGGCCTTAGAATACTGCATCCAGTTTTGGTCACCACAATGTCAAAAAAAAGAATAAATGTGGAGACTCTAGAAAGAGTGCAGAGAAGAGCAACAAAGAGGATTAGGAGGATGGAGGCTAAAACATATGAAGAACGGTTGCAGGAACTGGGTTTTGTCTAGTTTAATGAAAAGAAGGACTAGGGGAGACATGATAGCAGTGCTAAAATATCTCAGGGGCTGCCCCAAAGAAGAAGGAGTCAAGCTATTCTCCAAAGCCCCTGAGGGAAGGACAAGAAGCAATAGGTGGAAACTAATCAAGGAGAGAAGCAACTTAGAACTAAGGAGGAATTTCCCAACAGTGAGAACAATTAATCAGTGGAACAACTTGACTCCAGAAGTTGTGAATGCTCCAACGCTGGAAGGTTTAAAGAAAAGATTGGATAACCATTTGTCTGAAATGGTATAGGGTTTCCTGCCTAAGCAGGGGATTGGACTAGAAGACCTCCAAGGTCCCTTCCAACTCTGTTATTCTAAAGAAGGCAATATAATAGAATTTGGGAAGGGGGAAAAAGGGGGCCACCTCACTTGGCCACCCGGCTAGGAGAATCCATGCCCGGGAGTTTGCCCAATGAAGCCGGTCTGAGTGAGGAGTCTGCCGATTTCCTCAAAAAGGTTGCTTGTTCAAGATGCCCCATCAGCCTTCCTGCATTAAAACTCCTAACGTTCATATGTAGGCTGGGAAGAATTGTCCAAAATATCTGAGCGGAGTTAGACTAGAGAGGGCTCTTTAACCACACAGCCTACTTTACATAACCCATGAACTCACCGAGAACTACAAACCTTGGATAAGACCCAACGTCACACATGAGAAGTCAACCAAAGTCAAATCACTGACTTAGCACGCTATGGGAATAGCAATAGCATTTTAGACTTATATAGTGCTTTACAGCCCTCTCTAAGCAGTTTACAGAGTCAGCCTATTGCCTTCCAACAATCTGAGTCCTCAGCCAACCTCCACCCAGATTCTGCAGCTCAAGAGATCTCAACAGATCATTATTCCAACATTACTCTAGCTTTATTTATTTATTTAGACAATTTAGAGGGCTTCCCGTCTCACAAAAGTGACTCTGGGCGAGGTACAAGGATTAAAGAAGAACACTTGGGGAGGAAAAAAATAAAAGCAGCCGCAAAGCTCAGCGACCGTGAAATATAAATTTTCTCCTGTGCTCAAAAATCTAACGTAAAGAATAATTATAAGTTAAAGAAGCTAATGCAAAAGTCAAGGAGGAAATGAGCATGTAAGGAATTACTCCCTAGATCAAATATTCAAATTGTTCAAAGAAGTAATTGTGTCCCTAAGCAAAGTGGCTTAGAGAACCATCTAACCACTTTTATTTGAGACCTTGGAGAAAGAAGACAGAGGAAGAATCTAATCCAAGAAAAGGAGATATTGGCTGATGATACCAAAGCAGGAGGAATCTTTCATGCAGAATCAAAGAATTATGCCACAGTCATTCAAAATGACCTCACTGAATGGAGCAACCAAAATATTAGATAAAAAATAATAATAAATGGCTCCATGGGGCTGAAGATTCATATTCTTGGCGATGTGCAACCTGATTTTTTTCTCAATGACTGTTGGAAGGAGCAAAGAGACCTCAGCCTTTCGAAATGCAGCCAGGAACCACAAATGGGATTTTGCAGAACACAGAAGATGGTTCTGGAGGCCAAAAAGAAAAAAAAAAAGAAATCAGGACTATCATGAGCTGTGTGGTTTCCTCAGAGGGTTCGTTTTTGGATGAAACATTTGTTGTAGAAAAGCACTGTTTGTTTTTTTCCTTCCAAAGAGCATCGCTTCAGAACCGCACGGCAGCGTACATACATGTCTGTCTCTCTCTCTCTCTCTCTCTGAGCACCTTAACACCGATCCCAAAGTAAAGGTAGACATTAAGATATGGAGATCCTTGCTAATGGAATACCCCAGAGAGACTTAACTTCACCCTGGGGAGGAAAATAAATAAATAGAAAGCTTCTGCATAGGGAAGACCCCTCCTCCTGCAAGGGTTGACTTTGGAAGTGGAGGTCCTGGGGTTTTGAAGGGAGCCTAGCATCCTTCAGCCTCCTCTCTTCCCCAGGTTGATGGTTCCCAGAAGCAGCCATCCAAAATGAAGCCCTCCGAAGACCCAGCACATTTTAGAGATGCCACAAGAGCTACTACGGTCAGGGGCTGCCCCAGCAAGGTGCTACTACTGGCTGCCCTGTTAAACTCTGGGTGACCCATGCAAATTGCAAAGAGCGTTGCCGCTTAACCACGGAGCCACAATGAACAGTGCAAAGGGGGTGGGGAAAGGGGGGGTTAAAAATAAAGTGGGCACACACGATGGATGCCATGCTCCCCTTCCTTCTCTTGCAGGACAGCTATGGCCCCTTCTCTGGGTCCCTTCCCCCCCCCCCCGCCCGGGGCTGGCTCACCTGCTCTGGCCATTTCTTTGTCCAGTGGCAGAGCAACCCCTAAATGCTTATTTAACAAAATGAAATTCAATGTAGAAGAAAGTAAAGTCCTACACTTAGGCAAGAAAAACCAAAAGGACACCTATAGATTGGGTGAAACCAGGCTCAATAGCAGGAACTGGGAGAGGGATCTCGGAGTCTTTGTGGACAACCAGCTAAATAGGAGCCAGCCGTGTGCAGCAGCAGCCAAAAAAGCCAATGCAATCCTAAGTTGCATTAACAGAGGGATACAATCAAGATCAAGGGAGATACTAATACCACTTTATGAAGCCTTAGTAAGACCACACCTAGAGTACTGCATTCAATTTGGTCACCACATTATAAAAAAAGATGTTGAGACTCTAGAAAAAGTGCAGAGAAGAGCAATTAGGATGATGAGGGGACTGGAGGCTAAAACATACGATGGACGATTGCAGGAACTGGACTTGACTGGTCTAGGGAAGGGAAGGACCAGGGGAGACAGGAAAGCATCTTCCAATACTGGAGGGGCTGCCCCAGAGAGGAGGAGGAGGGTCAAGCTATTCTCCAAAGCACCTGAAGGCCATTCAAGGAATAATAATGGGTGGAAACTGACCAAGGAGAGATTCAATCTGGAAATAAGGAGAAATTTCTGACAGGGAGAACAATCAACCCACGGAACAGAAGTTGTCCTCGGAAATTGTGGGAGCTCCATCACTTGAGACTTCCAAGAAGATATTATTGGACTGCCATTTGTCAGAAATTGTGTAGGGTCACCTGCTTGGGCAGGGGGTTGGACTAGATGACCTACAAGGTCCCTTCCAACTCTGATTATCTGTTTACCCGCTTCCCCCAATGAAAATAAGAGACAACCATTTTATTCTGCCTCAATGCAACCGCCAGTCCTTTTGTCTTCAGCCTTTCAGGCCTTTCCATCCCAGCAAACTTCGAAATGAGATTTTTTTTTTACATTTATAAGCCACTTTGCCCACACCATGTGCTCCTAACAGCGCTAATGCATTCAAACGTATTTTAATCAACCTTTCCATTATAATTAATACAGCAGCAACAATGTAACAGGGTCTATAAATAGAAACCCTGGAAAAAATCTTAGCTGATGAAAAAGGGGTTGGGGGGAAGAATGGAGGAGGGGGCCATCTCTTAAATACCTTTGGCTGAGAAAAACAGCTCAGCACGACTAACTCCACCTTGTAGGGATGCCAGGCTGACAGAGAGATGTCGACTCATGTCAAAGCCAACACCTGAACCTCCCTGTATTCAGCTCACCTGGCACATAAAGAGGGGCGATGCAAAATCCTGTAGATCGAAGTTTGAAACTTGGAGGGACCTTAAATATTGGGGTCTGGTGGCACAACAGAAGTCAGGTGCCTCTGTTGCAAGGAAAGGCATCAAAGAAACCCCAACCAAACACACTGCTGGGAGATTGTACGCTCCTCGCTTTGCCTAAAACAATTCTTTTTCCCATTCCACCTTCAAGCTTTTCTCCCAAGGAAAAAAAAAAAAAGGGGGGTGGTGGTGGTGGAAATCCTTTAGAAAAGTGGAAGAGGAAGAAGACTCAGTGGTCTAGGCAGCCCTCATGATCGATGGGGGTGGATTGCGTGCCCATTTCATTAATTTTTCAGGATGCATTTTATTTATCTCTGTGCTGTATATCGGCTGAAGTTTAATATACATGTGTGTGTGTGTGTGTGTGTGTGTGTGCTGTTCAGCTTCCTTCGGGTATTATCCCACGTCATTGTAGTGCTGTTAAAGTTGTAGCAACGTTTCAGCAGAATCTCATCTGCCATCATCAGGCTTCTGTATTAGGTTTTTATGTGGGTCAGGGTCTCACAGCTGTTGGTTTTAAATTTGAGGATATATATATATATATGTATGTATGTATGTATGTATGTATGTATGTATGTATTTGTTTTCTTAGGTTTTCGCGGGTACTTACATGTGTGCTGTTCAGCTTCCTTCGGGTATTATCAGAACTACAATGACGTGGGATAATACCCGAAGGAAGCTGAACAGCACGTATGTATGTATGTATATACAGCATCCACTTTTGGCTGAAATGGCTTCCATTAGCCTCCAAGCCTCCCCCAATCTTCATTAGCAGTGGAGCATCAACTCATCCTTGGTCTAGCCAACGCAACACTTTCATTCAAACATGGGCACAAGGCAAGGGATAAGCATAAAGGCCAAGCCAGAAAAAGGAGGCCCACTCTGGCGTTTGTGAAGGGACAAGAAAGAGAACAGGTTTCTTGACATGCGCAGAGTACTTTTTATTCTTATTTCTCTATTTTACAGGATTAAGGACGCAGGGCTGTTTGAAGGACACGGTAAGATTTGTTCCTCTATCTCTGGGGATTAAAATTTAGACAAGGACATTATCCTCTGGGTTTCCACTTTCCAAAGCTTTCTAGGGAAAAGATCTCCTTACAAAAATCTCTTTGCTGCTCCAGTTAAGACCACAGTTCTGCAAATCAATGGTTTTCCTTAGTGCAAAAAAAAAAAAAAATTGCCCAAAGAAACTAGGGGAGGAAAAAACATCCCAATATCACCATAAAACCTAACCATCCAAATATTCCTGGCATGTAAAAAAAGGCAGAGTGGAGTAAGCAGGAGGAAAGAAGTAGAAACTTGTCAAAAAAAAAAAAAAACCCAAACAAACCCTCCCACACGCAAAAGGTTAAAGCTTATGTTTAATCAGGAGCCTGCACCTTTAAAAGATTTTTTTCATTTGTAGACTCTTTGCTCACCCACCATTTCAGTGATCTATATGCAAATATGCTAATGCATGCAAATTAAGAAACCACTTTTAGTCCCAATTTAATAGAAAGCATTAAAATACTGTTTTTCCACAAAATAAAAACCCCTCCATATGCATGAAGGAAGTGCTCTCCCCACCCACACATCCACACACCCCTTTGGTTGTAGTTGTTGTTTGCAGCTCAATGCCAGCAATAGAACACCACTCTGCTGTGTTGAGAACACAAACTGACAAGTTTCTCCAGGTGCTGCTTATGCTCCACTACGTCTTCTTTCTTGGAGGAACAATTTTTCATTCTCATTTCTATTTTTTTTTTAATCAGATAATGTGTTTAGGAAGTCCCTGCAACTCTTTTCCATCTCTTTTCAAGAAACCACGCTTGGAAAAAGTGCACTGAGGTTCATGGCCTCTTAGATTTTTTGCAAAGGATTCATCATTGAGATCCATTCATAGAACTTTAGGAGACATTTCCTGACAGTGAGAACAATTAGCCACCGGAACGGCTTCCCACCAGAAGTTGTGTGTGCTCCATCACGGCGGGTTTTAAAGAAGAGATTGGAGATTGTCTGGAATGGTATATAGGGGTTCCTGCTTGAGTGTGGGGGGTTAGACTAGAAGACCTCCAAGGTCCTTAGGCTTCCAGCTTGAGTGGAGGGGTTGGGCTAGAAGACCTCCAAAGGTCCCTAGGTCCCTTCCAACTCTGTTTATTCTGCTTTGGGGCATTGACAAGAAATGAAAAGAAGAAGGAAAAAAAAAAACAGCACTGTGGTGAAGGAGGTTGAAACTGTTTTAGAGATCAGACACAGCAAGTTTTGCAAATGGTAAATGTCTTTTTCTTCCCATTCCACTTAATCATTATTAAGGTCTGGGGCTATCCCTTGTAGGGTTTGCCCCCAGAAACCCTCAGAGGTTTCCCACTCAACTTAGTAGCCTGTTGTGGCTGGCTGGCAGCAGGTGTGGATGAGCAGCTGAGGAGAGCAGGGACTCAGGTGAGGGCCAGGACCATCAGGGAGTGGATTGCTGCCTTCAGAGATTGTGGGGGCTGGCAGCAGCGATGAGGAGGTTCCCGAGGAGCCTGTGCCAAGTGTGTGTGAGAGGAGGGCTGCTGGCAGGACAAAGCAGTTACAACAGCATGGGCGACTCGGGAGTAAGGCTGCAAGGTCACGTGCCCCTCCTTCAAGAAGATAAAAGCCAGCTGTGCAGCGAACGTTCTTTGCAGAAGGCAAAGACGTTTTGAAACTCCAGCCTCTTGGACATTCCAGTATCTTGAGTTTGTATGTCAAGATTCTTGTATTGCAAATTATTTCTTGTCTGTTATCTTTTGGCCGTCTCACACAGTTTGTGGCAAGGCTTGTGCTTATCGCAGCTAATTATTTTGCAGAAGCATTCAAAGGTTTCTGTTCCCTTTTTGGATTGCGTTTGATTTGTTGGAAAAGGTCGTGAGTCAGAACATAACCTTTCACAAGGCTGTTGAAACTATCTTCTTCAGTCATATATTTACAAAACGTGCAAACAATGGTTTCAGTGGCCTTCTGGACACCGGTTTTGTTAGACCAGTATTTTGTATATTATACAGGAGTTTTACCTGGTTCCTGGGGAGTGTTACATGGTAACTACAGTAAGTAAATAAATAAATAAACAAAATCTGTCTCCCCTCCCCCTCTACCTTGGACAGTTATAACAGAACTGCAAGTCCCCAACTCAATCCAAAACTCAGCAAGTCTACACAATGAACAAAAAGCAAGACTACAAAGCATGCAGGCCTATCTTGGCATAAGTAGCCAAAGTAAATTTCCCCACGTTGCATGCATTCTTCCACTTTGTAGTACAGCCAAACTCAACACAACAGAGTTGGGACACTTCCACAGACTAGAGGCATCCCTTCCTGAGCTGCTACAACCAGCCCAATGCTGTTGTTTGATTTCTCTCTTCCCTTCCAGCAAATCTGTCCCACAATGGCACCCCCCCCTTCTCTCACCACCCCTCTTCACTTCACAAAATCTGCAAGCCAAAGAGCATTTTGTTAACAGTGTTATAATAAAACCCTAATTTAAGGGACCATCGGGGAGGAGCAGGTGTCTGTTAAATCTGAACTTCTGCTAAATTCTACTTTGTCCCGTGTGTGTCATGCCCTTGTTGGAATCTGATTCGGAAGGGGAGGCCAAGCAGCTGACAGGGAGTAGGAGTGTGGCTCCGGTGGCTGTGGAGGAAACTGGGGCTGGGCATTCAGAGGAAGACCCAGGCCCACCCCCTCTGCATCCTAGGGCATGCAGGGAAGAACAGATAAGGGAGCAACGTGGGTTACGGGGGAGGAAAAGGCCCTGATTCCCTTCATTAGCTGCAACTGGGAAAACCGGATAAAGAGGGCATTTGCGCACAGAACCTTGCTGAGAGCAAAGCCTACATTATCTTTGTTTGTCAAGTCCTTTCTGGGTTCTGGCATCCTCCCAACTGCATGTGTTTTGTTATCTTTTGAGTTCCTTATCCTGCCTTGTCTTGTTAATTGCTGCAGCTGCAGTTTGTGTTACTTTTTATTTATAATTTATGTGTAGTTTTGGTTTGGACTAAATTTCTTCCCTTTAAAAACTGTTTTGGGGAGAGTTTTTTCTCCAGATGATGATAACGGGACATTGGGGGCCAAGTTGGAGGAATTAAAGGGACTTTACCTACTTTTGTGACTTTGTTGCTTACGTGCCACGCCCCTGGGTCATCACAGTTTGCATTGATTTGCCTCCTTCACATTACAACCTAACAGACTTCATCTGCAGTGAAAGCTCAACTTAACAGACATTATTGGTCCATTAAAGAATCTGAATGGAAAATTTGTCCCCTGCATCCAAAGTCTTTTTAAACTGTCATCCATTAAACGATGGCTTTACTGTATTCCAATGAGAGGAAGAGGAATTGAGCAAATCTTCTGTATCCTCATTAAATACAAATAAAAAGAACACAGTGATGTAGTTATTATAAGCGCCATTTGCAACCTGCTTCTGATCTTGCTCTGTGATCATATCAAGAGCAACTGCGTTCTCTTCGTTGATGACGTAAAGCTATTCAATACCACAGACAATACTGCTACCTTTCAAAAAGACCTTGACTATGTATCAGAATGGTCAAACAAATGGCAACTTCAAATCTCAACAAATAAACGCTCTGTCCTACATATTGGCAAAAAAAATAATCAGAAAATAAAATACAAGGTAAATAATCAAGACCTTGTTGAGGATCCAAACTTTGTCAAGGACCTTGGAGTAGTCATCTCTAATGATCTAAGTGCTGGAGCCCACTGTAACTACATAGCCAAAAAGGCATTAAGAGTTGTTAACCTAAACTTACGTAGCTTCTTCTCTGGTAATATCACACTACTAACTAGAGCACACAAAACATTTGCTAGACCAATACTCAAAAACAGCTCATCAGTCTGGAACCCACATTACGCATCTGATATTAACACAGTTGAGAAAGTCCAGAAATATTTCACAAGAAGAGTTCTCCACTCCTCTACTCGTTGCAGAAAACCTGATGCCACCAGACTCGAAATTCTAGACCTAGAAAACCTGGAACTACGCCGCCTTCGGTCCGATCTAAGTGTAGTATATGAAATCATACATTGCAATGACTTACCTGTCAATGAATACTTCAGCTGCAACCATAACAATACAAGAGCAAACAATAGATACAAACTCAAGATTAACCGCAACAAACTTGACTGCAGGAAATACGACTTCAGCAACAAAGTGGTCAATATCTGGACTCTGTGATTTCACCTGACTCTGTGATTTCTTCCCCAAACCCCAAAAACTTTAACCTTAGACTGTCTATTATTGACCTCACCCCTTTCCTAAGAGATCTGTAGGGGGTGTGCATAAGCGTACCAACGTGCCTACCGTCCCTGTCCTATTGTTTCTATTTTTTTTTCTTATAGGTATCCATTTCATGCATTCATAACTATGTTTATACTTATACCTATTATCTTGTAAGCGATTGACAAATCAAATAAATCTAAATCTAATCTCTTGTAGCAGAAGGCAAATGGAGCATCTTTATTCAATCTCCTTCTACCAATTTTAAATGTGAGGAACTCAGAGAAATTCAAAAACTAACTCTGCTGTTCTTCTAAAAAAAAAACCTACAGCCCGTGCAACCTGGTGGGAAAGAAGAAATTTCACCGTTTGGGTTGTGAAGGGCTGAAAACATCAAGAGCAGCAACTTTTGAATTCTGGGGAAATCAGAAAAGATGAAGACTGATGGAGAGAAAGGGAGAACCGGAGTTGTCTTAGGGGGAGGAATATGGATCAGGCTGTCACCCAGAGACGCGTCCTCATCCAGAATTAATGCACTAAAGTTCTTTGTTTTCCCTCTAAACGGTTTTAAAGAGACAGTTGGGGCTCCATTCTGGACTCTCCCAGCAGCGTTTGCTTCAGCAACTTCAGCTGGCTCAAGCATTTTGAAAATGAAAAAGCAGCACATTGGAGCTGAGACCGCAACAAACAGTTGGGCAGAGAGAGAGCGCTGAGAAAGGGCTCTGCGCGATCTGCTGCGCTATAATTATTTAGTGCTACTTGGAAACACACTGGATGGACTCACAAATCCACAATGTGCAAGCTTCCTCCTGGACCAAACGGCGGAGCTACTCTGGGGAAGGATGCCTGCTCTAACACTGCACAAACATGTCAGGAGGGGAACAGGAAAGGTGCCAAATAACAATGGGGGATCTTCGCAAATACGAAGTTGGGGGAATGTCACGCTACCAAAGAGGAGAGCAGAAAACGGCCAAGATGGAGGTGGAGAAGAAGAGATGGGGAAGAGGCAAGGGACTCAAAAATAGTTTTTATATCTGGACCTGCATTTCTCCCCACACCAAATTTAGAATAGAGCTGGAAGGGTCCTTGAAGGTCTTCTAGTCCAACCCCCTCTGCCATTTCAGACAGATAGCTATCCAGTCTCTTCTTAAAAGCTTCCAGTGATGGAGCGCAACCCACAATTTCTGAAGGCAAGGTGGTTCATTGTTCACATTGCGAGGCAATTTTTCCTTCGTCCTACGTTGCTCCTCTCCTTGATTAGTTTCCATCCGTTGCTTTAGGTGCTTTGAAAAAACAGATCGACCCCCTCTTCTTGATGGCAGCCCCACAAATATTGGAAGACTGCTATCATGTCACCCCAATTCTTCTTTTTACTAGGCTGGACATCCCCAATTCCTGCAACCGTTCTTCATATGTTTTAGCCTCCAGCCCCCTAATTATCTTTGTTTCTCTTCTCTGCACTCTTCCCAGAGTGTCAACATCGGTTTTTTTTAACAATACAGTGACCAAAACTGGATGCAAATATTCAAATTGCCCAGTTTAGTCCAGTTCTGTTCAGTTTTCAGTCCGGCACTCATGGATAGACTAAATAGTAAGTTCCTATGCACAATTTCTTTCCACATTCCATTGCATTGGAAGGAATAAAAACCAGAAAATTGAAAGGAGAAACTACTCTTGACAATCTCTACTCCAAGCTGTCACATTTCATGTTCACCGTTCCCAAGGCACACGACATGGCGCCATCCAAACTTGGTCAAGTGATTTCTTTGACTTTTCTTCCTTAGTCATGTCCTCCTTTTTTCTTTTTTTGCCCCCCACAACCCTTTTCCCGGAATCTCCTATTTCTTTACTTATCAGTCCCAACCCTTTTCTTTCTACTCCTCGACCCTTTACTTCTGCCTCCTCACAAAGAACAATTTTCTGGCATACGTTCCGCACAACAGTTGTTGTGCCACAGAATTTTGAACAAGTGCAACCGTGGCAAAACAATGAACTAAATGCGATTCTCAAAACATCATTTGTATCCACAAGTTTTCCTACCCAGATATTATTTTTTACGTAAAGAAAAATGACGTATACAGTGAGATTCTGAGGGTCACATTTAACAGAATAGAATTGGAAGGGACCTGGGAGGTCTTCGAGTCCAACCTCCTGCCAATAGGAAACCTTAAACCACTTCAGACAAATGGTTGTCCAATCTCTTCTTAAAAACTTCCAGTGGTGGAGCATTCACAACTTCTTGTGGCAAGTAGTTCCACTGATTAATTGTTCTAACTGTCAGGAAATTTCTCCTAAATTCTAAGTTGCTTCTCTCCTTGATTCGTCTCCATCCGCTCCTTCTTTCCCAGCCTTCAGGTGCTTTAAAGAATAGCTTGACTTCCTCTTCTTTGGGGCAGCCCCTGAGGTATTGGATTACTGCTATCATGTCACTACAGTCCTTCTTTTTATTAGACTAAACATTCTTCATATGTTTTATCCTCCAGTCCCCCACTAATCATCTTTCTTCCTCTTCTCTGCACTCTTTCTTGGATGCAATTTCACAGATCTGTTCAACATTTGCCATGTTTGGCTAGACATCTGTCCAGTCACATTTGACATTGGTCTCAATGCCTGGCTCTTCCTAGCAGGCTGGACTGCAACCGATTAAAGAAGCTCATCACAGCCCAGAATCATCTGATAAGGCAATTAATTGCCTTACAGAAAAAAGGTAAGGACTCCAGCAATTTACATACAACTCTTCTTTATCACCCACATTCAAATTCTTTCGCCTCTTTCTCCCGATCGCTCTCCTTTAGGCAGGAAGCCCAGTTTCCATACTGTCTCTTCTTCCTGGTAATGGACCCACGCAGAGGTGGGTCTTCAGCCAGTTCTGACCGGTTCTGGAGAACCAGTAGTGGAAATTTTGAGTCGTTCGGAGAACCGGCCAATCCCACCTCTGACTGGCCCCGCCAACCCCATCTCTTCTCTGCCTCCCATCGGGTCCCAGCTGATCGGCTGGCTCTCCTTGGGTTGCCTTGCACAGGAGAACGGAGCTGGAAAGCAGGTTGGTGGGGTGGGGAGGGAAGGGGGATTTTGCAGTAACCTATCCCTGCCACGCCCACCAAGCCACGCCCACCAAGCCACGCCCACAGGACCAGTAGTAAAAAAAACACAATTGAATCCCACTACTGGACCCAATGCGATATCGCACTGTTTTATGTGCCGAGGGACAATCCCCCCTTTGACCTTCTCTGCCAAAGCCCCTCCAAAGAAACCCATTTTGCTTTACTTTCTGAATCCCAGCCAGCCCCTTCCTCTCCCCCCACCCCACCCCCTCCACCTTCCCTGTGAGATTGCTAGCAGGGAGAGGGTATGCAGGAAGAATTAAAAGCAAAACAGGAACAGGGTTGAGCCATTTAAATTATTCATATGCCAGATGGATTCTTTTCCTTTTTTTTTTTTTTCTTCTTTTTTTTTTTGGGGGGGGGGGTTGGGCTTTTAAAATCGTGACATTTTTACTGAAGGGTGGGAAAAAAACGGTGGAAAGAAAAAAGGAACTGAATGAATATATATATATACATACATACATACATACATACATACACACACACACACACACACACACACACCCAAAGGTCTCCCAATGTTTAGTCCATAAGGGAAACTGCCTGGGTATCTACAATTTCCTTGGTGAACGGCACTGGAGTTGGTTACTTATTGCTTCCGTTCAGAAGGCGAGTGAATTGAGAGAGAGAGAGAGAGAAAGAGGGAGAGAGGGAGGGAGAGGGAGAAAACAGGAGCAAAAGGATGAGGACTGTCGAGGGAAAAGTGGGTAGGGAGAAGGAGAGGACTATGACCTTCAGCGAAGGATATAAAAAAATCCACCAGCCAGCCCCAGGGGATAACCAACTATCTAGCATATTGCTGTTAAAATGTCTGCAAAATTTAATACAGTTGGCAGGATTCTCTTCTTCTGCCTGTCTTCCCAAACTGGCTTAAAACCCTCCAGCTTTGAGGGCTGACTTATTTTTTTTCTCCCTCCCTCTCTCTCTCTCTCTCTCTCTCTTCCACTCCTGCAAACGACAAACTCAGTCTGCAGGGGGGGTTTGCAGGTTTCTTCGGGACGTTCCTACCTTTGAAATGGAGAGAGGGGGGGGGGGAGTTGAAGAGACTTCGTTGATGTTGACAGTAGGATGAGAGGAATAGCACACACAGCGGCGTTTTGGTCCAAAAAGAAAGGGAAGCGTTCACATGTATATGAGAGAGGAAGAAACAGGAAGTTGGGAAAGATGGGAACCGGACATTGAAAGGCGAGAGATGCCTTTCGAGTTGGATCCGCTCCATCACTGAGAAGAGATTGGACATCCATTTGTCTGGAATGACATGGGGCCATGGTGGCGAACCCATGGCACTCATGCTGGAGGTGGCACATAGAGCCCTCTCTGCGGGCACACGCGCCATCTCCAGCTGCTCTTTCTGGTTTCTGGGGTGCCAGAAAACAGCCCCCAAAACATCCAAAATAACACAGGAAGGCCATTTGGGGGCCTGAAAAGGGCCTGAAAAATGGCCTGAATAGGGTCCAGAAAATGGTTGGAAAAGGGCCCGGAAAATGGCCCAAAGAACTGCCTGAAAAAGACCCAAAAACTGCCTGAAAACAACTCGAAAAAACAGCCTGAAAAGGGCCCCAAAATGGCCTGAAAATAGCCCAAAAAACAGCCTGAAAAGGGTCCAAAAAACAGCCTAAAAAGGCCAAGAAAATGGTCAGAAAAGGGCCTGGAAAATGGCCAGAAAAGGGCCCAGAAAACTGCCCGAAAAGGGCCCAAAAATGGCCTGAAAACAACCTAAAAACCAACCAAAAATGGCCCAAAAAACAGGCATGCGCGCACCAGCCAGCTGGTTTTCGGGCTTCCGGCACACACACATATATGCACATACACACGCGTTCCGGTTCGGGCACTCGGTGCCGAAAAGGTTCACCCTCAGTGACATAGGGTCTCCTGCTTGAGCAGGTGGGTTGGACTAGAAGACCTCAAAGGTCCCTTCCAACTCTGCTATTCTGTATTCCAAAAGCAGCATCATGTATCCAGCTGCCATTCACCCAGGGTCCAGAGAGCCCTGCTAAACACCGGGAGGCCAGCGGCCATTAGAAAATGCCAAGAGCCAAGCCAAGACCTGGTTATTATTATTTTTTAATCATTTAGATGCCACCATGGCCAAATGACTCTGGAGGAGTTTGTAGTACCCTGCTCCGACTTGCGCCTGTGAGCACAGGTGGTCCTCAGCCTACAACCGCAAGGGAGCCTGACATTTCTATCCTTAAGAGAGGGTTCAGTGAGTTTCTTCTCTCGTTTTACGACCTTTCTTGCCATCGCTATTGAGTGGAATCAACTGCAGCTGAAGAATTGCAAAAGGCGGTCACGTAATCTTGGGGGGCGCAGCCGACCGTCGTTAAGGATGAACCGGCTGCCCTTTGGATCATGTGGCTTATGGGGATGCTGCAAAGGTCGTAAGGAACCGTAGCATGTCACTTTCTCCCCAGTGCTGTTGTAACTTTGACGGGTCACGAAATGAGCTGTTTTAAGTCGAGAACCAGCTGCATTTATTTACGAGAGGTATGTCGCGTCTGCCTTGCAGCCGCCCAGCCAACGTTTGACCCCAGAGGCATTCTGACCTGCTTCTATAGACAGGAAGCAGAAGGGCAAAGGTCAGAGAAGAAAACCCCCCTCCAAGCTTGGTGGGAGGAAGGCAGCCGGCCTTCTCTGACACACCTTATGGAAGTGGACAGCTGCTTCGTCCAGCAAGCCATGCGAAAGGGAACAGCTCCCTGGAGAACAAACACACCCAACATTTGTTGCCTCCTTTGCTTGGGCCACAAGAGCTCAGCTGTCCAGCTCCAAGAACGTGGCTCGGCGTTTCCAAATTAAAACTCCGGCTAACACTTACGAAGCTTACCATGAAGTAAGAAGAGACTGGACAGCCGTTTGTCTGAAATGATATAGGGTCCCTGCTTGAGTAGGGGGTGGACTGAAAGACCTCCAAGGTCCCTTCCAACTCTGATGATATTCTACGTTCTAAGTTCCCCAACACATTTGGCCTCACCTGGAAGACCAACAACCAGCGCCATATATTCTTGCTTCGATGCAAACCAGAGGTGGGCATATTTTGCAATTCTATCTGAAGCGACTAACTTAAATGGTGATGTCCTTGGTCAGAGATATTTGCCTATATTTTTTATTTATTATTTAAGGATCTGTATTCTGTTCTGTAAAGCACAAATAGGGTTCCCTCATCATATCTGCCCCATACCAGAATTAACAAAACAAGCATTGCTGGATTCACACGATACATTATACGAAGCAGATATGATTGCACGGTCCAGTCTGTTGAGAATCTCAGGTGTCTTTAAATACAAGAACAAGTATCCATCTAGAACATGTTCAATCGCTGGAGGTTTTTAAGAAGTCATTTGTCCAGAAGATGTTACAGTGTCTCCTGCTTGAGCAGGGGGGTTGGGCTAGATGACCTCCAGGGTCCTTCCATATCTATTATTCTGTGTTCTTTATTCTTAAGAGGATTTTTTTTTCTAGTTGCCATGAAGGACCGATACAACTAATGAAAAACACTAATCAAGGAGAGAAGCAACCTAGAATTAAGAAATGTCCTGACTGTTAGAACAATTAACCCGTGGAACAACTTGCCACCAGAAGTTGCGGGTTGCGGGGTGCTCCATCACTGGAGGCTTTGAAGAAGAGACTGGATAGCCTTTTGTCTGAAATGGTAGAGGTTCTCCTGCTTGAGCAGAGGGCTGGACTAGAAGATCTCCGGGGTCCCTTCCAACTCTGTTATTCTTTTAACGGTGTTTAGCAAACCTCAGAAAATATGAGGCAAGGTTTTGGGAGCTTAAAGGAGATAGGGGGTTTCAGAACCACCTACAATTAGGTAAAGCAGCATAAATAATATAAATAAACCAATCTATCTAGAGCCTAACCGTGATTTTTCTGCAGAGGATCAAAGATCCTTCCTGCCTTCTTTTCTTTTGTAGACCCACACTTAAAGGCCCGCTATAACTTCATCAGATGTTATAAATTTAGCACAGTGTGCCCCACAGATGTGAGATACAGCCTTGCTGGTCGAGGCCCTGAGATTGTTGGAATGTCTTCTCCAAGCTTGTTGACAGCCTATCCAGACAATTTCATTTTGCCACTCTTTTGACCCTGAACAACTCCTTTAAAAAAAAATAATAATAAAAAATCCTACTCCTCTGTAATTTCTCCTGCAAAGTTATGGGAGGGGAAGGATGCCTGGCAGGGAAACTTGCTGAAATTTACTTGTCTTGTGCCTCTTTGGTTTATTTTTAAGTTGATATTTAAATCTTTCTTAATTTGGCTTGAACGTACATCCAACCTTATATCCTGATAACGGCTAACATCGTCGTAATGTTAGTAGACAATTGGAACGACGAGCGTAATTATTTTTTGGATAATTTGAAAATTCAGAAAGGCTTCTCTACATAAGAGTATCTGACTTTTTTTTTTTTTTAAACCCTCACAAGGAAGGGTCAACCTGAGGAATGTCAACCTTGGGATTTGTACGTTAATTCTGGCAAGATAAGGAGTTTCTAAAAAGGGCTCTTTTGACACCTGTCCTGGCTTTTTTCAAACTGATGCTGTGTTTTTTTGTTTTTTAATTCTGGCTGGTGGAGAGCAACATGGCAGGAAGCAGCTCCACCGGCTAAAACACAGGATGGCTAGAAGAGAATCAACACACACACACACACAAAAAGAGAGAGAAAAGGACAGGGAAATATATTGGTCGGTCATAAATTTTGATATCTAATTACTCCTCTGGTAGCCCAGCACTCCTCAGTCAAGTTTGATTAAAATTCCATTCAAAACAAAAAGGAGTCAGGTTGTGTTGTGTTGTGTTGTGTTGTGCCTGAAGAAAAGATTGGAGTGGGATGCAAAGGAAGCTCACCCATGCAACGCCAACTCTGATGCACCAGCATGGGGTTTTTTTGTGTGTTTTTTTTTAGAACAGGAGGCTGTTGACACAAGAGGGGAAAAACAACATAAAATCACAAGCTCGTAGCTGGCATTTCTGTTGTTTTTGTCCATTGTCCAGAAAGAACAATTTCGAAAAGAATGCAGACCGAAAAAGGCTCCTTTAAAACCAGATCCTCTACATTTGATCAAGAGTTATATGAACTGGCGCTTCTTGTTGCCGTTGCGTAAAAAAAAGCACAGAAAAATGCTTTGTGCCACTCAACGAAATCACAAATGTTCAGTTTGATTTAAAAAAACAACAACAAATAAACTATTCTCTGCTTGGGACTTCCAAACTTTTTAGAAATCCTTTTCTATTACCCCAAAGCTGTGTTTTCCAAGAAGCTTCTTCAGCTCTGACTGTGGGGAATGGAAGGATTTCCTCAGGGCGACACAGATAAACCTCCCAAGTGGCCTCAACGACCCTCAAAAAGGATGCAAATGACCAGCAGTCTGCAAGGAATGTAAATCCTTCCATTTCCACCATCCAGAGCTGAAGAAGCTTCTTGGATGAGAAGCGAAACGTCTTCAAAGAAAAACCAGAAAGTCCAGTTGCCTCTTGCAAAAAGCATCTTTGGGACAGCCATGACCTGGAGGACTGAGAATCTCCATAGATTTTTCTATTACCCAGCACATAGAAATAAATCCAATTATTTGCAAAGCCCATATGGTCAGCTCTTATACATTCAAGTATAAAATAAACATTTGTTCAAATACTTTAAAGATATGGCTGAATATCTGTTGGTTGTTTTTTGTTTTGTTTTTTTAACAAGAGGCAAGAATAGCTATAGCACTTAGATTTATATACCACTTTGCAGTGCTTTATAGTCCTCTCTACGCAGTTTACAGAGTCTGCCTCTTGCCCCACAACAATCTGGGTCCTCGTTTTACCATCCTCGGAAAGATGGAAGGCTGAGCCAACCTGAAGCCGGTAAGAATCGAACTGCTCACTGCTGGCAGTGAGCTGAATTAGCCTGTAATGCTGCATTCAGCAGTTTTGAGTGTAGAATTAGCCGCCTCGAAAGATTGTGGTAGAAGTTTTTGAAACACAGTCTGGCTGGTACCCACCAAAGATGGTTCAAGAGCAGGATGCTTTGGCAAGGGGTCGGACCAGATGACCTCTGAGCTACCCTTTCCCAGACTCCTGAAATTAAAACACCAGGGAACTGCCAGGAGTGGGTCAGAATAGGGCTTCCCTGAGCAAATCTGAAGGTAAGATCTCTCCGTCATGGGGAAAACTCAGAACAAATAAGACACGCAGGCATCCTATCGGATCAAAATCAAACCAGTGAATTCTAGTACCGTTAAGGAATGGCAGCCAAAGAGTAGCTGCTCTCCGGCCAATGTTCCTCTGCACAGAACTGGGGTGCGGATTCTTGGCCAGGCCTGGAAAAAGCCTTTGACAGCTCCTGCTTCATTCTTGGGACTCAGGCATCATGGAGAAACGTCTGCCCACCAACTTCCCTGCTCATCCTGCCTTTCAGTTTCTCCCAGCGCGGAGGAAAAGAGATTCAATGCGTTCATCGGACTTGCTTATGCTGCAGTCTGCTTCCCCCTTTATTAATATGCTATTTATCACCAGCACTAGCTTTTAATACCATTTTGGCTTAATGTTGTTAATGAAATATAAATACCCAGCATTAATGATGTTGGTCAGGAGGCAAGAATGGGGCCGTTCGCAAATGATTGCAGGAGGCAGACCAAACCACTTCACCCGCCTGAGTGCCTGTGGGTGAGCACATGCACGAAAACGCCCGCACACAAACGCCTGTGAGCGGCGCATACAAAAGCATCGAGAAGTTGCAACAGTGCAACGAACAGCTTCAGCTCCAAGAAAATCCTTCAAAAACCTGCATGAATGGGGCATGGCTCTTTTGGACCTGGTGGTGCTCTCCAGGTATGATGGATTGCAACATCTGGAGGACATCGAGTTGGGGAACAGGTGCGGTTTTAAATAACTTTTTATTGTTTTTTGATATACAACAAATCATCCCATTTCAATCATGCATCGACTTGGGTACATATTTCAATTATTTAAACATTACAAATGATATTCTTCTTATCAAATCTAACAATACATCAATGTTTCCATATATGTTCCCATATACATAATAATACCACACATTGTAACTTTGCTTAACTTTCTCTAATTGCTCTATAAATACATCAAATCTTTTTTAGTTTGTTCTATTCTCTATCCATTGACAACACAAATCCCATACCATGTAATATTCAGATTCTTCCTTTTCTTTGATTTGTCATGTTAGTCTATTCATTTCTGCACATTCAAATATTTTTTTCAGTTATTTTTCCCTCTATCAGTATTTTATCACTCTTTCAATTTTGGGCAAATACAATCCTAGCTGCTAGTGAGGCATGTATAATTAAGTAAATCTTTTCTTTATTATAACCTTCTGGTACCATTCCTAATAGGAATCATTTCAGGTTTCAAATCTATATGTTGTTGAATCACTTTTTCCAACCTTGTGTAGGGAACATCATCCAACTCTCTTGCACGTAGAAGGAATTCCATCAAGTTAGGAAAGAGCAATTTTTCTCCAACATAAACAATATAAACAAGTAGAATAAGGGGGTTGTAACTTTGGAGGGCCCTGGCTGAGGAAATCCCCCTCCTTACTTGATACTTTGGTCCACAGGTAGTCCTTGACTTGCAATCACTCATTTAGTGACCGTTCAAATTTGGAATCGGATGGGAAAAAAAGTGACTTATGACTGTTTTTCACACTTCACGACCGTTGCAGCGTCCCTGTAGTCACTTCATCAAAATCCAGACACTTGGGAAAGGATTCATATTTATGACGTGATCCCCCTTTTGCAACCTTCTAACAAGCAAAGTCAAGGAGGAAGCCAGATTCGCTTAACGGCACTTCCTTTAACTGCAGTGATCCACTTAATGACTGAGGCAAGGAAGGTCGTACAATGGGACAAAACCTGCTTAACAACAGGTTTCACTTAGCAATGGAAAACTGGGACTCCGTTGTGGCTGTAAGTCAAGGACTACCTGTATTCCTTTACGAAAAACAGGAAGGCCAACGAAGATGGCTTTAGGTCTTTATCATCACTGGAGTCCCGTGCTCCCCCGCTTACCTCTGGGTCCATCCAGTCTGCTTCCCCAAGGTGCTGCTCCCTCCCACCTCGCAGGTGCCGTGACCCGCTTCCGAGGTCCCCCAGCTCTGCCGGGATCCCAATGTCAACCCAGATCCCCCGAGGAGGCTGGGGGTTTGGTCTCACTCTCCCCCGCTAATCCCTCCGGGTGCCTTCTGTCAGATTATTAATTAGCTAAAGCAGATCAGCCCTGGAAGGAGAGGCGGTCGGGCCACAAGTAAAAGAAGGCTGTGTGAGGACGTGAGAGTAACTGGACAGAGCTGCCTTCCTCCCACTTGCCTCCCGCCAAGAAGGCTGACGTGAAGATGCCTCCCTTCCCTTAAGAAATCCTTCCTCCAGGTTTGCTCAACATATTCCTCAGCTGGCGTTGGTCCTCTCTCTCTCTCTAGAAAAGTAGGTGAAGAGGCACCCCCATCTACCCTCTCTCCTGCCTACCGTTTCCAAGGCTGCCCGTCCTCTGGCTGAAAGCAGGGCGGGCAGCTTCTCCTGCCACCCATGCCTCGTCCCATGCTCCCAGGTTAGGACTCCTTTTGATACAAACTGGCGGAGCTGAAATATTGAATTACAATGGCACTAAACCTTCATTACCAGCTCTTAACACAGATTACTTAGGAGAAGGAGAAGAAGAAGAAAAGAGGGTGGGTGGGTGAAAGGGGCTCTTTAATTGCTTTTCCCCATTAGCATTTCCAGAGGAGAACACACTGATTAATCTGAAGAGGCATTTTATGGGAGGTGACATCATCTCTCCCCCCACCCACAACCCACAACCCATCCTGCAGTCTATACTGGGCAAGCTGAACTGACCTAATTTCTGGGGTATCCACTACAGGATCACCCAAATACTCACTGGAGTAAAGAGATCTAGTGCAAAGGGCCTTCTGGTTCCAGACACAGTAGAACTGAGCTGTGGGAAAGAATGTGAGAGTTTTTGGGTGGGTGTGGGATGGAGTAGATATAAAGCAGGAGAAAGAAAAACAGAACCACCACACACACACACACACACACCCCTCCGTAAGGAACAAGAGGGAGAAGGGCTTCACAAAAATGATGGGAAGCCCCAATTGGTTTGGCGGACTTCCTTCAACTGGATGGGTTTCAAAATGATGTAGAAGGCACGTTCCCAAAAGTATTTTTCCCCGCAAAAGACATCTGGATTTTCTTGTGTGTTTGTTTTTCTTTGAAAAGGTTTTGCTTCTCACCCAAGAAGCTTCTTCAGTTCTGGGTGAGAAGCGAAACGTGAAAGAAAGAAAGAAAGAAAGAAAGAAAGAAAGAAAGAAAGAAAGAA
>BLBF01000057.1:6238618-6248683 GCA_015471245.1 Laticauda colubrina
TATTATTATTATTATTATTATTATTATTATTATTATTATTATTATTATTATATTTTATTTTTATTATTTATTTATTTTGGAAGAAAAATTTTGACTGTCCTAGTCCACCTGGAAAGGTGGCGCAAATTCTCAGGGGTTAAAAATTGTGAAAGTTCAAATGATGTTAGAAAGAATTAGAAAAATTTGTCCCAAACAACGGATTCTCCATCCTGGCTAAAACCAATGAAGGTTAAATTGAGTCTAAGTTTTTAACAGCACTACACCTTTGCTCAAGATGTGGTTCCCACGACATTTGGAATACTTATAAAAATAAACTTTTTTTCTTGTAAGTTTGAAATCCATGGATACTCTCCTGAGCTGCATATATGAAAGCAGGGAACAAATGACAGAGAATCAACCCCAACTGCTTTTCTTCAATTTGGAAACACTCCAACTGTGACACAATTGTGTATCTTCTGTAAAGAATTGTAGGGTGAAATAGGGTGAAATAGGTAAAAGAGCAAGATCAAGTGTTCTGCCACCAGCAACCTCCTTTGCGTGAATTTAAACAAATATTGATGTGTTTCCATGGTAAATTCCTGTTCTGAATATCCTCCAGTTGTTTTTTTAAAAAATAAAAAGGGTTTTTCCTGTTTGTGCTTCAGCTTTAAACTTGTAAATATTTTCTGCCTTAGTGCACGTATCCTTCAGGAAAAGAAAGGAAAAAGGAAAGACCAAAAAGTGAAATTGGCTTCTTATCTCCCTCCTATCAATAACAGAGTTTAAGAGATGACTACTTGGGACAAGACAGCCTGAAGTTCGAAAAAGAAAACCCCAAAGTGCTATTTTTTTCCAACCCATCCCATGGGAAAAATCCAATAATCCCAACTGATGCACTGATAATTAAAGACTGGAATCTTTATTTCAGTCCCCCAAGATAGCTAATTGAAATTAGACCTCCAGCACAAGTGAGTCAAGTTTATTTTGCCTTAGAATTCCCTTCTCTTTCCCTCTAGACTTCAACTGGTTTTAAACCAGTATGAGAACAGATCCACCAGTGGCCTTGGTACCTCCAGGTAACCGACTTAGAACAGGTAATCTCAAAGACATGGAGTGTCTCCCAGTTCTGAATATTAATCTTTGGCATGCATCCATTTCACCGTGCAATCTAGTGCTTCTCTATATTCATGTGAATGGAGAAAAGCAAATCCCAATTCAAAGCTTTAAGGCAGGTAATGCAGGGATGAGGTTCACATTTTGGTCTCTGGGAAATGGCTACAAAAGCCTGGGGGGCTCAGCAGATAAAACCCCTACTCTTGGGAACTAGAGACCCTTCCCCTCCCAATGTTTAACTGTCCTAGGATTTCACCCACAGTGAGGAGGCCGTGGTTAAAACAGCCTGGATTTCCTGGCTGTAACGTACTGGCGCCAGGCTCCAAACATTAGCCTGATGTGTAACTTTGGGGAAGTCAAGTTTCCTTTGGGATTTTAACTTGTTCTCTGGAAATGTCATATCATCCAGCGAGACTGTTTGTCCAGGAGCGGCTCTTATGTGCACTTGACAGCTCAAAATGAAACCAGGGAATCAAAAGGCCCTTCAGAGGTCATATCTCTGAAATGAGGCCTAATTCAATTTAAATGGAATGAAATGAATTTTAGCATGGAAAATATCACCCGCCCTGCCTTTTTTTTTTTTTTTTTTTGCAAACTGTTTAGCTCAAATTATAATCCTATCAGTCCCAAAGGTGCTTTTTTCCCCCCTCCCTTCTTCGAAAGGCAACTGGGCTTTCCTTGTTTTGCTTGAAGAGGTTTCGCTTCTCACCCGGGAAGCGTCTTCAGTTCTGGAGTCCAGTCCAGTCAGAGCTGAAGAAGCTTCTTGGATGAGAAGCAAAACCTCTTCAAAACAAAGGAAGTCCAGTTGCCTCTTGAAAAAGCACCTGTGGGACCTGGACAACTGAGAATCTCCATAGACATCATCCTCTCAGGTCAAGCCAAATCAGAGCAATGGTACAACTAACTGACCATTGGTTAGATGTTGGTGCCAGAGTCACAGCTGAAGGGGGAAAAAGTCATGTAGATTATTCTGAAGGTTTTTGCTAAGCCATTTCCTTGTCTTTCTTCCTTTCTTTTTTTCCCCGCTAACACAATTTCCCTGGAACTCCTGACGTGTTTGCAACATGAATCAGCTCTGACTCCTACACAGCTGCAGGAATGAGGTTCTGTGTTGTATGATTGATCAAGCCTGAAGGCTTTATATGTCTGACACCGAGGTAGCAGGGATCATATATTTGAACCTTATGTCCCTCTTTTCACCTGTCTATAGAGCAGCCCCCTCATCAAAATCACCTTTTCTTGGTGCACTCAAGCAAATTGGGAAGGTGGAGTAGAGAAGGAGGAATAGAGATAATGTCGAAGTTCTTAAGAGCAAGTTTACTCTGGACTGCCTCTGTCTTTCCTGCAGACAATGATTGGAAGGAAGCAACCTGGTGAAAGAGTAGGATTTACTGTACACCCCCTGTGCCGTTCCAGGAGGGGCATGCCTCACCTGCCAGGGACAAACAGACCCGCTCAAAGCAGATTTAGAGAAAAAAATGCCAGGGTTGTGGCAGCAGGAGGGGGAGCAACGCTGTTGGTTGAACTGAGACGGGAGCTGTTGTTCAGTTATTTGTTAGTTTGGCATGAAATCACCTTGGCAATATTCAGAAGGGAGATCGGCAAGACGGTTTTGAAGTTGGCACACGCTCAGGAACCTAAACAAGGCATCAGGGCAAGGCAGCTCCTCCTCCTCCCCTCTCTAGAATTTTCTTTGCTGCTGAAAATGGCCTTTTCAGGAATGGTCAATCACAGTTTCTGATGTTGTTGGATTAGGAGCGCACTGAAAATAAGGGAGGCTCTGAGCATTTGCGACTGTTTGAAAAAAACACGGTGTCATTCGGAGAATGCAACTCCTCGGTAAAATCCAAAGATTTAGGTCTTACAGCTTCTACTGTCTGGGCTTATCTATCAGCTGTGATTAGCTACGGTAGCTATTGAGGATGAGTTTAAGTCTGGAGAAGGGGAGCCAGGGGGTTGAGCCAGACCAGTAGGGGAGAAGCTTTTCTCCTGCAGATTGTGGGGAGAACTGGAAATCTCAGACTGCCTTCCATGCTGATTCACTCCCCCAAAATAAAGATAGTTCAAAATTCATTCCCAGACAGTTCCAATATTTGCAGTGCTTCTTCCTGGCAACCAGGTCCAACCTGAGCCTGGTTTTCCTCTTCCATCTGGTTGGTTGGGCCCAACAATCCTGACCTGATACTTGACTGTCTCTACCTCCAGCGCTGTCATTCAAGCAGTTTCTGGCTCCTTTCCCAGGGACATTTTGACAGCTATCTAGATCTCGGATCCAGAGGAAATGGGATGGACAAGATAGTTCCTCACTTGTGGCACACACAGGCAACATCTTAAACCAACAGGTTTGCATTTGTAGACCCAAAGGCCACAGATTCCAACACTTTGATTTCAAGTGTACCAGGTAGAGAAAAATCCAGGGAGTGACAGAGAGTTGGGTTTGTCTTTTTTTTTCTTTCTTTCTCTCCTTCTTTCCTTCCTTGCTTTTTTCTTTCTTTCTTTTCTTCATTCTTTCTTTTCTTTCTTTCCTCGCTTTTATTTCATTGTTTCCATTCTTTCTTTCCTTCTTTCTTTTCTTTCTTTCCTTCATTCTTTCTTTCCTTTCTCTTTCCTTCTTTCCTTTCCTTTCCTTCCTTCCTTCTTTCCTTTCCTTTCCTTCCTTCCTTCTTTCCTTCCTTTTCTTTTCTATTCTTTCTATTCTTTCTTTTCTTTCTTTTTTGGTTAATTGCTTTGACTTCAGCTTTGACGGAAAAGAAACACCTATTATCCCTGAACGTGTTTAGCTATTTCGGCAAAACAATTCTCATCCTAATATCTGTATATTGGACTTGCCTTTCCATGAAGCCATTTATACTGCAATGTCTCCTGGAATGTTTTGCCACAAGTTAAATCTCTGGATGAAGGTGCTGTCATCCCTATCACCCCTCCTGATGAGTGCCTTAGCATATGTCTAAAGAAGTTTTTAGCCCACTCTGCTAATCAAAAGTTTTCAGAATGACATTTTCCTCTGATGCAGGAAGAACATCCGCAAGTGCCTTTGTGCAAATGAACATGTGTGAAATCTATTTTCTACAAGCAAAGTCTAAAAAATGCTCAGCAGATCAGAACCAATGGAATAGGGAGCATCCATCTAAAAAAACCGTGTGAAGAACATTTCACTTTAAAGGCGTAAACACTGGCAAGCTGGTTGGGTTTTGTTTCGATATTGAATGATGGAAACGCCTTCAAGATAAAGATGATAAAAATCAAATTTCCTGGGAACTAATGATTCCACAATAGAAATTGAATTATATGCTCTTGAAAATAAACACAAACATGGACTTTTCGGTCCACAAGTAAGCTCATATATGTACATTTATTTGTTTAGTTACACATGGTTAAAAAAAGAGAGAGAGAGAATTAGCTCAAGGGAATCACTCATAGCAAACATTAAATCAGGGAGGTGGGTTTTTTTTTCCCCTAAGCCATCTATATTCCACAAATAGGTTGTAAATTTGGCTGTATGTGATGTATTGAACGGATATAGACTAGTAAACTCCTCTGGTGATCATCAGCTATTGGGGAAAGATTCACGAGCACACACAAAATGTTTCAATGCAACTTTGCTTCCATTGTGAAGGATAGCAGAGGAACCCCATTTTGACAGATTTAAAGTCTCAGGTTACAAAATAATAAACCGCATTGCCTTCACTCATTCACTCACAGAGAGAGAGAGAGGGAAGGAGGGAGGGAGAAAAGAAATTCAAAAGGTCCTATTGAAAAAAAGATAAACATAAAAGAAGGACAAACCTCAATCAAACCAACCACAGTTTAGAGCAGGGCTCTTCAAACTTGGCAGCTTTAAGACTTGTGAACTTCAACTCCCAGAATTGCCCCTCCGGTCATGATAGCTCAGGAATTCTGGGAGTTGAAGTCCACAAGTCTTAAAGTTGCCAAGTTTGAAGACCCTTGATTTGGAGCGGCTGAAGACTGTATCCCTAAGAAAGACAGATAGAAAAGAAGACAGGCCATGATAGTTTAAAAAGACCTGCATTACAAGTTAGGGACAGATATTCCATTTTCCATGGTTGAGAGTTCCTGTGTTAACTGGGTTACTTTCCTGGCCTTCCTTCACGTAATTCAGAGTGGCACACCAAATATCTCTATTTTGTCTTCATAACAAGCCTGCAAAGGAGGCCCGGGGGCAATTATAATGTGCTGTATCTAAAACTACATCAAATTTGCTTCCCCTGTACAAAGATAAGCTTGAAAGGCCCACCTTTGGGTTTGTTTCTGAATGCATACCTGAAGGAAAGGAAGGGAATTAAAATAATCCTTTCAGGTTTGGTGTAAAAAAAGACGCTTCACTTCTAAAATAAAGAGTTCCTGGAACTTAATCCATGCAGGAAGGGATGGTTTCTGCCACAGGAAGCGAGCTGATGCCAAATCGAGTTAGATGGTCAGATAGTCTGGCTCTGAGACTCTTCTGGGCCTCAAACCATCCATCATTTTCACCTGGAGGTTTTGTACACACTCCGTCTTGAACGCACAGGTGTTCCGCTTCTAAATTATGGCCCGTTTTATGCACAGGGTTGGATGTGACAGGGAAGCACTGTTGTCTTGTTGAGAAAACATGGCATTCAGCCTGCGCCCTCAGCAAGCCACGCTAAAACTGGAGTCCCAGAAAAGTAGCTTACAGATTATAAAAAGAACAGCCTCCAAGCTAATCTTACCTAGTGGTTAATTACAAATCCTCTAATGCCCTCAAAACAAACAAACAAACAAAAAATAGCTAGCCACTCCAGGAAAGCAGATAAAATTATTCCTTATCTCAAAACCTATCTCCTGCCGTCATCACCAACATGGATTACTGGAATGCTACTGAACTGTATATTTAAAAAAAAAAAAAAACCCACACCCATCAATACATGCCCAACTCAGACAAGAGCCAACGATTGGGGTGTGAAAAAAAAAAAAAAAAAACCCTATGTATTCACAACCGTCATTCTGTACCATAAACAAGCGAGGGAAAGAAAAAAATCCTATGGAAAAACAGGATTTAATCCCTTGCGTGTCTCTTAATAAATATCAAGCCACAGTGAGATCGTTATCAACCTCCTTCTCAAACCAAATTTTGTGACCTATTATTTTTTTTTTCCCCCCTTCTAAAGCTGAGTACGGTGCAACAAAGGGCCCTGGAGTCCTGGAGCCTCCCCAAAAAAGCAGTTTTGCAATGATTACAGCAACAAAAGTAAAGAAATAGAAAAGTAATAACTGATCAAGCAAGAGGGTGGTGAAGATGAAGCAATTGAGCAATTCTGTAGGAATTCTTGCTACACAGCCAGATCTTCAGGTGGCCGGGGAAACAGATTCCAATTTCAGGAAACGAATTCCAATTTCGCCATCTCTATTTCCCCCAAACAGACCAAATTTCCAGATTTTGACACTAGCTGATATTTAGTTTCAATGGAACATATGGACGAAACTACGCACAAAGGCGCCCTTGTTTAACCATCAAATAAGCAGGTAGAATCTGCCAGATTGTTTCTGCGCAATGTAATCTTGTTCGACAATCCTGCCAGATTGGCTTTTTCCAGGAAATTTCATTGAGCTCCTCACAGGGAATTTTTTTCCCAGCTTCTGACAACCACAACCTCACACTCTACGCCTTCTCCTAGTTTCCCAGTGGTCCTTTTTCGACAATGCAATGCCTGAATTTGCTTACTCCATCCTCTGGGAGTGAGGCTAAGAAGACCTGAGAGAGCTTTGGGCAAGAAAAACAAATTTCAGAGAAAGGAAGATTGAAATTATAAAATTGCGAAGCTATTAGCTGTCATCTATGGATACTTCTAAATGAGACTGAGGATTTTCTTGAAGGAGCTTTGGCCCTTTCCAAAATCAGTCCTTCGTGGCTCTCTGCAAAAAGCAATCACTCATCATTCACACTTGTTCTTCAGTATGAAAATGTTTCACCCTAATTGCCAAACTCACAGGTTGCATTTGTCTCCAGTGGAAGGAACACCTGAAGGTTTCTACCTAAAACATATGATGGCAACTATGTTCCACGAAGCCCCTCCTGAATAAATAAGCTTAGACATACCCTCCAAAGGTTTGAAGATGGCTTCCAGACAGATATATATCTCAAGACCTTTTATTTTTCATTTATCACAATATAATTTCCAGTTCCAGAAAAGGCAGTGGTCAGTCAAATCTCTCCTAGAATAAAAGGATATCTTTTTCTTTTAGTTAGTGGACGTATAGAAGGGGAGAGAAAATGATCATGAGTAAAATATTTTAAATAGTGTAGAGACAAAAGATTTTCCTCCTCTGCTGTTCCTTTAAGACCTCCAGTTAACATGGTAGCCAGAAAATGCAGGATGAATGAAAGAATGGTGGTTGGGTAATGCATGAAACTCACTGCTTCAATATGTCTCAATGACCTAAACATAGAAGCTTTTAAAAAGAGGACCCTCAGCAAATCCACGACCTCACTGCATCCTCCCAAGGATTCTTGGTCACACTGCCTTAGTTATCTTTGTGGGGGAAAGCCACTTTCCAACAGACAGGTACTGCAGCCTCCAAAAAACCCAGTGCAATCCTAGGCTACATTAATAGAGGGATAGAATCAAGATCATGTGAAGTGTTAGTACCACTTTATAAGGCCATGCTTGGAATACAGCATCCAGTTTTGGTTGCCACAACGTAAGAAAGATGTTGAGACTCTGGAAAGAGTGAAGAGAAGAGCGACAAAGATGTTGATGGAGTTGGATGTTAAAATATATGAAGAATGGTTGCAGGAAATGGGGATATCTAGTCTAGAGAAAAGAAGGGGACACGATAGTAGTGTTTCAATATTTGAGGGGCTGCCACAAGGAAGAGGGAGTCAATCTATTTCCAAAGCACCTGAAGGCAGGACAGCAAGCAGTGGATGGAAACTAAGCAAGAAGAAAAGCAATCTAGACTTAAGGAGAAATTTCCTGACAGTGAGAAAAATAAACCAATGGAATGGCTTTGCCTTCAGAAGTTGTGGATGCTCCATCACTGGAGGTTTTTAAGAAGAGACTGGACAATTTAGCAAGGTCATCCAATACATCATTACACATATTATAATGGTGGCGAGAATAGCCTTCGCACAGGGATGGAAAAAAGAAAAGATACCATCTGAAGAAGACCTGATACAAAAAATAATGGACTGTGCAGAAATGGATAAATTCAAAGCGGAACTAAAAGGCAAAAATGACTCGGATTATTACGTGGTTTGGGATAGGTGGTACAAATGGGTGGAAGATAGAAATAAGAATTGATGTTTAGGTATAAAAAGAGATATATGTATTAATAACAACACAAATGCTGTTAATGTAAATAGAAATTTGTAATTTTGTTTTTAAAAAATAAAATAAATATTTTTTTTAAAAAAGAAGAGACTGGACAGCCACTTGTTTGAAATGGTATACAATCCCCAGCTTGAGCAGGGGACTGGACTAGAAGACCTCCAAAGTCCCTTCCTGTTCTGTTATTGGAAGGTTTAAAAAGGCATAGAATTTATACATTTTAGGAAACAAATTTTAGTGATGTCTTTGGAAGGTTCCCCACAGCAGAAAAATGACGCAGAGGAATATTTTTCTGAAAAGAAGAGGTTGAGCACTCGCTAGAAAATTAAATATTTTTTTAGCAGACAGAAAAATATGTTGTGCTCAGCATATGCTGTGGAAAAAAAATGCATATCTTCATCTTACTACAAAATCCCATTTGATGTGTTGTGGCACGAAAGTGTTTTTCACTGCATTTTTACAACATGATCTCATGTACCCTGCAAAATGGGGTACGCCCAAAACAGCAGGTATTTTATGGGATACATGCACAGCAAATATATACACAATTAATAAAAAGGAAAAAAAAACACAGTGAGTATTGGTAAATATTTAAATCAACAGGCATCTGTGCCAGCTCCACTCCCTGAGAAGTTTGCAACATATATGCAGAAAAAATTTAGGAGCCAGCAAAATGTTTTAGGAACCACCTATGAGAAGAAACTGGGTGTTTGACCTCTATAGGAACACAGGTTCCCACAACTTGGTTTAAAACTTTGAATTATATTGTTTGTTATCTCTGAAAAGAAGGCTGAGATTTAATGATGGCTGATATATGGAAAGCCAGAGCAAATTAAGCATCCATCCGCCATGTTGAAAAGCAAACTCAAAACACAGCTGTCTCAAAGAAAGAAAGCTAACATATCTTTTCCAAAAGAAAAACTTGAGAGGTGCTGAGTGACGAGACCACCAAATCTAACGGGCATGTTCACAAGTTGCAAGCGTACCCCAATTGATCTGCTAAGGTGTGATAGTTGAACTGATGGACTATAGAAGAAATGTCAAGTGATTTTGGGTCCTGCACATAGTTAATCTGCAATCAGTTTTAAATATCAAGCACAAAATGTGAAAGGAACTCATAAAAACAAGGATTTTTTAGTTACTGGATTACTGTCTCCTTCTGTTGAAGAGCTGAGCTCTGATAATCTAATTTGAGAGTAGTGCTAATAGATTATGTTTTGCACAGACAGATCTCCAACTCAAACCTTAACACCCACAGTTAGACAAACGAAGCCATCATATCCTTTGCCACTCAAGAGCAGACAACTAGTTGGAAGTCCCTGGCCTCAAAGCACAACTCACCTCATACCTGGCCCATCTGGGGAACACCTTTTGTTCAGAGTCAAAATAACTCTAACTAAAAGCACTTCCTAAAGCATCGTATTTTCTGCCTTCAGAAAATAGCAATGGGCTAGAAGGAAGAAAAACACCAACACTTGGAGTTTTTCCCCACCGTTGAGAACGCGGGTAAAGAATTCAAACCCTGTAGAAAAAAAGACAATACGTTTGTAGAAAAAAAGATTAAGATTTTTTTTTTAATTCTGAGCCACCCAGAGACACAGGTGGGGAAAAAAAAAACCAGGAAGGAAGGAAGGAAGGAAGGAAGGAAGGAAGGAAGGAAGGAAGG
>BLBF01000057.1:6258862-6271023 GCA_015471245.1 Laticauda colubrina
CTGATACCTATTATCTTGTAAGCGACTGACAAATCAAATCAAATCAAATGAGAGCTTTTATTTTTCATCTGATTGTTTCCAGTTGGCCCAGTTTTGAAACAACCCCCTATTTCTAGGTCTCTGGTTCTCTAATGAACACTGCGTTAAGGGCAGATCCTAATGCCCTCGGTCCCCGGTTCGAAATAGTTGCACCAGAAGAAAAAACCCTATTTCCAGATTATAATCACTCCATCCGAATAGTCCTCCACATACAACCGTTCATTTAACAACAGTTTGAAGTTACAACAGCCTCAAAAAAGTGACTCACGGACCGTCCTTGACGTTACAACCGCTGCACCCTTGCCACCAACCCCGTGGTCATGGGATTGCAATCCGGGTGGCTTGGCAACTGGCTCACACTGATGATGGCTGACATGCCTTGAGGTCAAGTGATCTTGATTTCTGACTTTCCCCAACGACTTCCGACAAACAAAATGATTGGGAAAAGCTGGATGCACTTAGCAAGCTCATTATTCACTAAACAACCGTGGTTAAAAATTGATGTAAAATGGGGTCTGGCCATGTGATGAGTGATTTGACAAATGCCATCTCTTAGTGATTGAAAAGTGGTCATAAGCGGAGGATTACCTGTATACTATGCACTCCTCCATTTCTGCCTGCTGTCGGGATTCCAGCAATTGCCCTAATTAAATCATGATAACAGATAATCAGAATTGGAAGGGATCTTATAGGTCATCTAGTCCAACCCCCACCCAAGTGGGAGACCCTACACCATTTGTGACAAATGGCAGTCCAGTCTCTTTTGAAGGTCTCAAATGATGGTGCTCCCACAACTTCTCTTCCATGGGTTGATTGTTCTCACTGTCAAAATGTTTCTCCTTATTTCCAGGTTGAATTTCTCCTTGGTCAGTTTCCATCCATTGTTCCTTGTCTGGCCTCTGGGTGCTTTAGAAAATAGCTTGACCCCCTTCCTCCTCTCTGGGGCAGCCCCTCATATATTGGAAGACTGCTATCATGTCTCCTCTGGTCCTTCTCTTCACTAGACTAGCCAAACTTCTGGAGCTAAACTTCAAAAAACTTCAAAGGATTTATTAGAGGCGACATACTGGCCCTGCCCTGTATGAAGCCAACGCTGGTATATGTCATTTATAGTCCCCTGTGACCCTTTCTTCCCCCCCCCTCTATTTCTGTGTCATAAATCAGATTCTCCAATTGAGCACCTTCATGGGCTGGGTGTCATCATTCACATTCTCCAATTAAGTATATTTGCAGGCAAAAGCTCTGGCAGTTTAGTTACTTTTAAAGATGTTTGGTACTCACAACAGGACTGACTGAATCAAGCTGCTCTGGAGTAATTAACACCACCTCACCAGAAAATTGGAACTAAAAAACAATATGCCAACGATGATCAGGATCTCCACCCCTGGAGCCAGAGATGGAGAGGGCCTCCTCCTCCCCCTCCTCTTAGCTTTTCTAACTTTCTTTTCCATGCCCCGTGCTCTATGGCCAGAGGAGTGGGGAAAGGAAAAGGAAAGAGAGTTCAAGTGCCTGGAAAAATGCTTGTTCACACTGGGCTTCTTTTCAGGAGCGTGGCAGGGTGAAGGCTTGGCTGGAGCAAAGTGGTTGGGTCTATGCCAAGGTCAGGGAATTGTGAGGGAAGACCGATGACTCAGCACAAACTAAGGGCAGGCAGACGGAAGACGGCAGGAGGAAACACTAGACGGCACCTGTAAAGTGGCGCAAACGTGTCTGTCTCGATCCAGGTGGCCCTCAATGACCCTCTAAAAAGAATGCAAATAACCAGCTGTCTGCAAGGAGTATAAATCCTTCCATTCCCCACCATCATAAAGTCAGAGCTGAAGAAGCTTCCTGGTTGAGAAGCAAAACGTCTTCGAAGAAAAGTCCAGTGGCTTCTTGGGGGGGGGGGGGGGGAAGCACCTTTGGGATCTAGAGTTATTTTAAAAGGAAGGAATGTCAGAGAATGAAGAGTTTGGGATTTCAGATGCTGCTGGACATACCGATAGAGAGGACATCCCTTGGCTAATGTCAGGTCAGTCTATTTTCCAAGGCACCTGAAGGCCAGACATGGAATAATGGATGGAAACTGATCAAGGAGAGATTCAACCTGGAAATAAGTGAGAACAATCAACCCAGGGAACAGAAGCTGCCTTTAGAAGTTGTGGGAGCTTCATCCCTGGAGGCTTTCAAGAAGTTTCTTTCCTGTTACAGGTGTTCTTCGAGCCATTGATTCAGCATCCTCCTTCTTCCCTGCTGTCCAGAGAAAAGAGCCACGCATAACCAATGGCTCACTCACACACATAGGTTCCCTTCGCGCATATGTGCTCGTCGTTTCTGGATGTAGGGGGTGGTGCTCACCTCCGTCGCAAAGCCGAAGAGCCAGCGCTGTCCAAAGACGTCTCTGTGGTCATGTGGCAGGCAGGACTAAACACTGAAGGCGCACAGAACGTTGTTCCCTTCCCACCAAAGGGCTCCCTATTTTTCTACTTGCATTTTTATATGCTTTCAAACCGCGAGGTTGGCAGAAGCTGGGACAAGTAACGGGAGCTCACTCCGTTTCGTGGCGCGAGGGATTCGAACCGCCAAACTGCCGACTTTTCTGATTGGACAAGCTCAGCGTCTTAGCCACCGAGCCACCGCATCCCTCCACACACATACACAAGTATAAAAAGAAGCAAAGATCCCTTCAAAATTCCATAAAACCAAAGCTGGCACCTTGGGATCGATCCATCATGCTCCCTGCCTACTCCAAAGGGTTGTGGGAGAAAATCTGTAGAGGCCTTTCCCAGCCTTTTGCTCTCCAAAAATGCAAGAGCTGATATTCCAAGAATCTCCAAGGAATTGCAGGCCTTAAGACACCTGCTTAGGGAAAAGCCAGTGTAGGGAGCTGGAGAGCTCTGGCATGGAAATCCACTGACCTTAATACAAGTTGGACATGAGGAACCAAAATCCCTTCCAAGAGATGTGTTTGGAATTTGTTCCCATGAGATTCGGCCCTGCATTCTCAGTCAAGTTGAAAAGGGAGCAGGGGAAACGCCTTTGTATGGAAATCTGAGCTTAAGATCAAGAGAACAGTTTTGCTGTGGGATCTGTACCCACAAAGGAAAGCCTTGATCCAGCACTTACTTCTCCATCTTCCGTCTCTTTTGGGAGAAATGACTGAGATGTTGGCCTCCCCGTTGCAATTCTACAAGGAATCATGGCTACCTTCCTCTTTTGAAGACATGCCACTGCTCTTTTTGGAACTTTTATAAGCAGTTGCTGCAATTCTTTCTCTCTCTCTCTCTCTTCCTCCCCCTCTCCTAACTCTTTTCGCCTTTGAAAAGGTTGCTGTAAGATTTACAAAAGGGAGGGATGCATTTCCATCTCATTCAAAAATGTTGAGAAAGCACTTCTACAAAAGTCATCCCATGCACACGCTTTAATTCACACAAACGGCCTTTTTGTAAGGTAGGCCAAAAAGAATTTTAAATTTCTTTTTGTTACATTGTACTTGTCACAAAGCTTACGAGATAAGGTGCAGGGAGAGGTAAAATTCTCACCCTCTCACTTCCATTCATTCTCCCAACCACTTTGTAAGTTAGGATAGGCTGAAATGGACTTCTAGCCCTTTAAGGCACTGGTCAAAACAAAGTCTTTTCAATCTTAATCCAGTATTATAACCATCTTGGCTTTAAATAACAAGCACAGGTTTTCTCCATTTTTACCTTATACAACTCACCTATCACAGTAGGTTCAGACTGATGGGGAAGAGAGACTCCAATTTTGAGTCTAGGGAAAATTGGAGCAGAATAATAGAATAAAAGTGTCAGAAGGCACCTTCTAAGTAAGGACATTGTACACAGTCTAAACTCCTACAAGAGATTTATTCTTCACTTAGACAAAATTATTCTTCTTCTTCTTCTTCTTCTTCTTCTTCTTCTTCTTCTTCTTCTTCTTCTTCTTCTTCTTCTTCTTCTTCTTCTTCTTCTTCTTCCTCTTCTTCCTCTTCTTCCTCTTCTTCCTCCTCCTCCTCCTCTTCTTCCTCTTCAATCATAGGACATTGGCGATCATGTTGACAATCCTATTTTTATCCATCGCACAAAAAAATGCTACTGAGTTTTGTCCAAACTGGTCCCTTTGATTTTGAAGCCACGAGGTTCTTCTTCTGCCTGGACCTCATTTGCCTTCAATCTTTCCCTGGAGGATTAAGTGACGGATGCCGTATTTTTCCGGGTGTCGTATCCCATGTCCGAAACATTCTAACTTTAGCTTTTTAATGGGTTTTGATGATTTCCCTTGGCTTTCCCAGGTGGATGATCCCCTCCTCCTTTCTGATTTTGTCAACCCAGCTTATACGTCACAGCTGCCTGTAAAATCCACATTTCAAATGCTTCTTAGCCTCTTGACAAAATTTCTGCTGTACTGAAAGCAGCAGGTGGATCAAGGCAACCCTCAGCTTCCAGTCTTTGGTTTAGTAACTGAAGTTACAAGGCCACTGAAAAAAGTGACTTATGACCATTTTTCACACTTTACAACCCTTGCAGCATCCTCATGGGTCATGGATGCTTGGCAACTTGTCTGTATTTATTGCACTGTCCGGGATCATCTCTGGCATTCTTCAGATGAGTAAAAGCAATGAGAAAACCAGGTTCACTTTACAACTGGGTTACTAATTTGACAATTGCAGTTATTCGCTTAACGATCGGGCCAAGAAAAGTTGTAAAACAGAAGGAGGGGGGAATCTCACTTAACAACTGCCTCATTTAGCAACAGGAATTTTGGGCTCGATTGTGGTTGTAAGTCAAGGACTACCTGTACAAAGTCAGACTATTTGAAAGAGCCAGTTTCTCTCACTCAGAACGCGACTCACCGGTCAATCTCTTTCTCTTGGCCAAATCTGTACTGAAAGTTTCTGCCAGTCATTTAAACTTCTCAAAAATAAATAAATAAATAAATGACTTATTTTAAAAGAAAAAAAAACAGGATATGGATCAGGAATGTCCTTACATTGGGAACTTTAAAACCTGTGGACTTCAACTCCCAGAATTCCACAGCTGGCTGTGGCTCTGAAGTCCACAAGCCTTAAAGATGCTGACCTGATCTAACAGATAACAGATAATCAGAGTTGGAAGGGACGTTGTAGGTCATCTAGTCCAACCCCCTGCCCAAGCAGGAGACAGATGGCAGTCCAATCTCTTCTTGAAAGCCTCAAGTGATGGCGCTCCTACCACTTCTGAGGGCAAGCTGATATAAATCCAAAGAACTTTATTTATTTTATTTTATTTATTTATTTGTCAAAAGCTTACAATATAACAGAAACAAGAATAAACGGAAGCTTAAATCCAAGAAATAGGAACTAATAACTGGGGACAATAGGACAGGGACAGTAGGCACAATTGTGTGCTTATGTACAAATTGGGCTTGTTGGCAAAGCAAAATGCAGCACCGTGTTTGAAATTGCCCCCCCCCCCCCCTGTTTACTCAGGGCTTCTCTTTTGGATGTGAAATGCTGCATGTGAATTTTTATTTTTATTTTTTGGTGGAAGGCAAAAAAAAAAAAAAGGAAGAAAAGGACAGGGCTATCCCTGGGCAGATGTTTCCTTTGAGTCTTTGCGCCTGCCAGGCAGGTGCTTGCTGGAGAAGAGACAAATAGCTGACAATATCAGCAGCTGGGTTAGCCCTGGGTTGCATGCATGTGTCGATGTATATATAGCTGCTAGGAGTGTTTATGACTGAGAATAAAGAAGGAGAGGGGGAAAAACCTTTCGCGTTTATGTGTTTTCTTGGGGCCTCATGCAAACTTTGGAACCAAACCAAACATTCTCCCAGGCAAACTAGATAATGCTTGGGGGGGGGGGGGGGGGGGAGAGAGAGAGAGAGAGAAAGGAAAAGAACTGAGTTTTATGACTGAGTTTATAATAATTATAAAGTAATAATGTCTTTTGGAATTAGGCATTGGACTGAAAATGCTTTTATGTTGTTCCAATCAAACAGATCCAGGCTCTATGCACTAGATCAGTGGCCCCCGATTTTTTGGGCACCAGGACCCATGGAGAGAAGGGGGTATGGTTTCGCGTGCTGCCTGCATCCCACAGATGGGCCTTCACTTGTTTGCGCGGCCCGGTTTCTGGCATGCCGTGGCCCGGTGCCAGTTCACAGACCAGGGGTTGGGGACTCCTGTGCCAGATTCTGTTCATTGAGCCACGGTGGCGCAGTGGTGAGAGTGCAGTACTGCAGGCTACTTCTGCTGACTGCTGGCTGCCTGCAATTTGGCAGTTCGATTCTCACCAGGCTCAACGTTGACTCAGCCTTCCAACTTTCCAAGGTCAGTAAAATGAGGACCCAGATTGTTGGGGGCAAGAGGCTGACTCTGTAAACCGCTTAGAGAGGGATGTAAAAGCACTGTGAAGCGGTATACAAGTACTATTGCTTCCTTCCTTCCTCTTCCCTTCCTTCCCAGTGGTTATAATGTGGTATTGCAGGTTAACTCTGCCGACTGCCAGCAGTTTGATCCTAACCAGCTCAAAGTCGACTCAGCTTTCCGTCCTTCCCAAGTGGGTCAAATGAGGACCCAGATTGTTTGGGGGGCAAGAGGCTGACTCTGTAAACCGCTGAGAGAGGGCTGTGAAGCAGTATATAAGTCTGAGGGCTATTGCTATGTGCAGAAACATACTCGGAGGATATGGCAACAGCTCCAACATTCAATTAAAAAAAAAAAAGTGTATGTAAAGGTATTTACATGGGCAACAAAAGTCTGTGAAAATAGGGAAGGACAAAAAAAATCATCATGCAAATTCCCCCTCCTGCATGTAAAACTAATAGAGATAAGTGACAGACGAGTTCTGCAGATTTTCTGAGTTTTAAAATTGCAGTGACTTTTGAAACAACCCCCCCCCCAAAAAAAGAACTTGCATCTAAAAAGCAGGGTCTCTCGGATGCCCCCCCCCCAACCCACCCAAAAGGAACAGGTTCTTCCTCTTTCCTAAAGAGGACAAAGATTTTCCTTTGTCTGTTCCATTAATTCCTCTTCCAACCGCCTGCTCTTTGTTGGATTTCAAAGCAAATTTTTGGGAGGTACAGGGTGCCCAAAAGGAGTTTCCTAAAATACTTAATAGGTAATTTAACATCACTGCAGGTCAAGGTTTTTGGTTTTTTGGTTTTTTTTCTGGTACAGAACATTCACCGCTTCCAATGGAAGGAGCAGTACAAAGGATGGAGAAATGGTTGCAGGAGAAGTAGGCAAAGTATTCGGAGTTTTTGCACACACAATCACACACATTCACGCAGCGCTGCCAAGATGTAGCTCAGCAAAATCAAAGTACGGATTGTCCTCAAACTTACAACCCTCGCCAAGCCCAACATTTCCGTTGCTAAGTGAGACGCTCGCTAAGTGAGTTTGCCTCATTTTGCAATCTTTCCTGCCACCGTTAAGTGAACTTCGTAACAGTGGTTGAGTGATCCAGATTCTTGTCAGAAGGTCGCATAACTATAACCGTCATGTCATAAATGTGAGTCGGTTGCCAAGCATGCTGGATTATTTCCCTCCACTTAAAGGTTGGACCGCTTGTGGATATTGCAACAGAGGTCCAAGTGAAGAAATCCTAGCTGAAAAAGATCTTTTGATGAAAACTTTGGTTTTTTTGGCCTACATTGATGTCATTCATGTTTATCGGAGATCTCTGCTAGATGGTTCATTTTTGCTTTGTTTTTTTTTAATATATATGGATATGTCTGTAGATTTTGTGAGTCATCGATTTTCCTGAATCACAAATTCAAATGTAATAAAACAAAAAGTGTTTTGTCAAGAAAAAAGAAATAGGTCTATGAGAGCTTCGCTGGGCGTTCCCAAAAGTTACACGATGTAAAAATGATGCAATTAAAACTGTAAGAGAGGGAGGATGATGGAGGGGAAAAAAAAGAGGCAGAAGGGAGCCTGTTGCTTCATTTTTTTATTTTAATGAGCAGCTTATTGTAAGAGTTTAAAAATGGGAGAGCACAAGTGACTAAAGCTACACCATAAACAAGTTTTTCTAATACATTCCACCTGTTTACACCTCCAAAACCAGCAGGGTCAGATGGAATTTGAAAGGGCTGTATTGCTACACGAATCAGGAAATAGCCAATATTCAATAGGCAAATACTTCTCTTGGTTTCGGTCGTGTATGTCGGAATCTCATTCTGGTAAAATGAGGGCTTTCTTTTCTTTTCTTTTCTTTTCTTTTCTTTTCTTTTCTTTTCTTTTCTCTTTTCTTTTCTTTTTCCCCTGGCTTTGGGAGTAGATCATCCAAGCACCCTGAGCCAAATCCAAACCTGTTTCTTGCAAAGTGCCAATCCAAACAAAGAGGAATACTTTGAGTCCCCTGGTCACTTTGCCTCAGAACTGACTGTACTAGAGATGGGGAAATCTGTTGCAGAACTGTTCCTAGTACCCCTCGCCATGGGGCAGACCGTTGGAGCTGCCAAGCCCTGCGGTTTGCCAATATCTGGAGGGCCACAGATTATCTGCTTTCAACCTTAAGTCCAGAGAGGTCTTCCCTCTTGGCTGCCATCTGATTCCTTGCTTGCAACTGAAGCTTGTTCAGACAAAGTTTGAACACAGAAAGCCACCTAACATCCATTTTCCCAACCTATCCTATAGGGCAGTGAGGGAGAACCTTTTTGTTGTGGTGTGCCAAAAGCGTGCGTGCGTGCCTGTACCTACATGTGCCCCCCCTATGCATGCGCATGCAACACCCCCACCCTGCCCCCTTACCTGCACTGTGCATGCAAGTGCCTCCCAGCTGATTTTCAGCACATTTGAGGCCATTTTTGCCCTCCCGGAGGCTCGAGAGAAGCCTCTTGGAACCTTGGGAGGCTGAAAACAGGCCCGTTTCAGCACTTCCAGTATTTCCGGAAGGCCCGTTTTTCGGCCTCCCGAGGCTGCAGAGGCTTCCCTCAAGCCTCAGGGAGGCTGAAAAAGGCCACAAACAGGTCAAAAAAGCAGCTGGGAGGTGGACGCATGCGCAGTGCAAGTAAGTTTGGCTGGGGCTCACGTGCCCGCACAAATGGCTCTGCGTGCCACCTGTGGCACCCGTGCCATAGCTTCACCAAGGGTGCAACTGTAGCCAGGAAGGCAGGAAATCGGTTCATGGGACTTCTTAAAAAAAAAAAAAAAGTCTAAACCGAGATTAAGCAGTTGTAGGAACCATGGAAAAATGAACCAGGAGAGACAGGGAAATTACAAAACATGCTCCTTTGCAATGTTTTATCACTCAGAACTTAGTGCTTCCCAGATGTATTGGTATTACAGTGCCCAGAATTCTTAGTCCAAATACTGAGTGGGCATTATGGAAATTATAATCCCAACATGTCTGGTTGGATGAAACCGCTTTGGTTGAAGAGGATTGATGAAGCAATGAATGAATATCCCTTTTGGAAAGAAAAACCAGAGACAGCATTGTGATCGCCCAGCCTCAGAGAGAAATGCATCAAACAGTTGTGTGAATTCAATACATCTACTTGAAAAAAGAGAAGAATTTGGGGAGGGGGATGTGAGAGCTGTTTACCAATATCTGAGGGGCTGCCCCAAAGAAGAGGGGGTCCACCTATTCTCCAAAGATCCGGAAGGCAGGGCAAGAAGCAACAGATGGAAACTAATCAAGGAGAAAAGCCCAAGCAGGGGTTTAGACTAGAAGACCTCTAAGGTCCTTTCCAACTCTGTCATTCTGTATTTCTGACAGTGAGAATGATTAAAACCAAGGACTGGTTCTTTTTCCCCACTTTTACTGAAAGGTTAATTAACCCACCATGTAACCATGCAGTTGGGCAGGCTATAATAAAGAGATTTTGAAGATAGGAAAGAAAGCAGTGGGTGGTTTGGGCCTTACTGCACCCAGCACATATAATTAATACTATGCTGAATACAAATATTAATCATTAACTCTATGGAGAACACATTTATAATTCTCGGATTGTTTATTGTAGAGACATCCTGTAAGGGCAGCTGCCTTAAAAAAAAAAAGATTTGTGATCACAGGAGCTTGTGACAGACAAAAATTCAACAGGTGCCATGTTTCATTGTCGGTGTACTGGAAAATGCTCTACCTGTTGCATTCCAGGAGAATAAGGATAGACAGAACAAGATTCCAAGATTAATGCACCATTTCCTTCTTTCGGTGCTTTGGATTCAAGACAGCACAGTAGCTGGTACTTTGGAGCTTGGTCGTGAATTCAAGGATAAACAAATGGGCACCTCGTTCTCCCCGGAAAGCAATTATGGGTGCATGGTTCAAAGAGACAATTGGTTGTTCTTGATTTTTACTTAATTTTTAAAAAGGCAGTTGTGCATGAATGGAACCTAACTAGACATCTAGGTACCACCTACAATACTTAGACAAACAAACAGAGCACGGAAGAGAGTTGGAAGGCCCCTTGGAGGTCTTCTAGTCGAACCCCCCAATTTTTCAAGCAGGAGACCCAACGCCATTCTCTTCTTAAAAACCTCCATTGTTGGGAGCACCCACAATTTCCAGAGGCAAGTTGTTCCACCGATCGATTGTCCTCACTGTCAGGGAATTTCTCCTCATTTCTAGGTTGGTCCTCTCCCTCCTTGGAAAATATGAGTGGGTCAGCAAGGTGTTTCAAGAACTGGTTCAACAGAAGTGAGTGTGATACACCTAGGAAACCATGTTAATCTGGACTGTTTTGGACCATACCTGGTGGAGACCCCCGTGAAAAGGTCTCAACAGGCCAGGTGTGATGAACAAGGGGAGACAGACATGCTGCATGGAAATGAAAAGGGGGGGGGGGAGAAGGGAGAGGAAGAGACAGAGGGATAAAACACACATAAAACTGTGTTTGGGGTAAGGGAGAGCAAAGTGTGGCACACAGCAGTTTCCTATACATTATACATCCCTTAAATGGAAGGAATTCACAGCTTTAGTATGCTGGCCTGAACAATTGTTTTTTTTACCCTCAGGTGACTTTCCATCAACCTTTATTTCAAAAACAGTGTATTCTATGTGTTATCAGAAACTGGAAAAGACAGCTAATCCTCACCTATATTCTACCCCACTTACAAGTGCCCATGGGAGTAGGGTGGAGGATTGAGCAGATAATGACAAAATGCTGGAATGGTCTCATCCAGGAAGGCAGTTTTTTTATGCCTATGGGGCGAAAAGGTCATGATGCTAACTTTAGAAAGTGGGAGTGCGAATAGACACCCTACATAAAGCCAAAGGATTCCAACTATTCTGACAATCTTATTTATTTATTTATAATAAAGTAGCCAAAGACCAAAATAGCAAAAAATAAACAGAACCATAGCATATGCATGCACTAAGACGCATGGCGTGAAATATAACCCAAAGTCAGAAAGATTCCAAGAACAGAAATTAAGCAGTTTTATTTCTTCCTTTAAAAATTTGCCCCGCGTGTGCCCCAGATTTTAATACTGTACTGGCTACCGGTCTCATATGAAACACTTTCCAAAAAAATGTGAACCCAACAACCTCAAAAGCGCTTGAATGTCATTTTAAAGCATCAGCAAAAAAAATTATCTGTGGCTAATAATACACGAGAGGTTTTCAGTTTGATGTTCTTTGAATAAGCCAACGTTTCAAACCCGCTGCTCTTTAAATGCATGAGGACTAGTAACTTAGCTCTTTGAAACAAACAGGGAGATTATCATTTCAAGATTTTCAGGTTTAAGCTATAAAAAGGAGCCTCCCTGTATAAATAAGTCACAAGATGAATGATGAAATTGGCAGAGTTGGCAAATCTTGGGTGAGAAAAAAAATGAGTCAGCGTGAACAAGAGTATTGGAAATTGACTCAGTTTGGCTGGATGGAATGGACCCCACACCCTGCTTCTGGAGAGAAGTACTTGAAGTTTTGGAGAGTTTCAAGACCACAATCCACAAAATACACGCGTGCTCTCCATAATCAAATCCAAGAAAATTATTTTCAATAAACCTGAACGTAATCTTTTTTAAAAAATCTCCTTTGGACTCCCATACACCTGAGCTGCAGAAGTCAGCAGAATGACTAGATGGCAGCAAGGAGTGGTGGTTTTCAGTATCCTTTTGCTGCCATCCATTGATTACGTCAATTTTTGTAAGGCAGACTGTAAACCAGGGGTCTTCAAACTTGACAGCTTTGTGACTTGTGAACTTCAACTCCCAG
>BLBF01000057.1:6271423-6282191 GCA_015471245.1 Laticauda colubrina
CTCCTCCAGTCATGTTAGCTCAGGGATTCTGGGAGTTGAAGTCCACAAGTCTTAAACTTGCCAAGCTTGAAGAGTCTTGCTGTAAACCCTGAATAAAACAACAACATGCAACTTTATGGTTCTTTGGATTCAGTCCCCTCCCTGAATGTTACCTATTTGGACATTAAGTTGGTATCAGACATACCAGGGGAGACCAGATCAGGATACTGACTCTATAAGGAGCCCCATTTCTCAGGAAAACATACGCAAGGCAGGCTGTTCAGTTGCCCGTTATCCTACAGCCCTGTGCTGCATCATCTCTTCAAATGTCCACATGAAGTTTGTTTTTTTTCCCCATTTTTTCTGACAGCCAGCCCAGCCTCTGGAGGGCTTAGGAATTTTAATACTTTGAAAAGCACACCATACAATGACAAGGACTTAATTCACACCGAAACAACAGCACGAGTGGTACAGGAGCGGAGTAATGCATTGATGCTTAAGTGGGTGTCGTTGATGCTTTTTCTGCAGAAAGGTAGCCAAAAATGTATCACCCAACACTTTTCCAAGTTCTCATAAAGATGAATCACATATTTAGAATCCAGGCAACAGCAGTTGAGTCTAAACACAAATGTACTGCTGCGACCCATTCTGGACACCATCACTAATAATGTACTTTAAAATAGGGGTCCCCAACTCCCGGTCCGTGAACTGGCACCGGGCCACAGCATGCTAGAAACTGGGCCGCGCAAAGCCCCCTCCTTGAGATTTAGCCACACTCCTTCCACTCCGAGGTAAAACCTCTCTCCACAAAACCAGTCCCTGGTGCCAAAGGTTGCTGCTTTAAAAGACCATTAAAAAGTGTTGCAGAGATTATAACAAAGACTTCCTGAAGTCACATTTGGATCCCGATGGGTTTCCTGGAGGTGCACTTTTCAAACCCTTGTCTTCTTCCCTACAGTCCCCGGGCTTTCCTAGGAGCTCCCCAATTCAAAGAGCAATCCGTTCCAACCCAGCTTCGAGATCAGCCTAGGTTGCTTAGAGGCTGCACCTGCTGGAAGGCAAATCTCATTTGACACGGGTCTCAGTTGCATGACGTACGCCCCAGCAGCCTCACATATTAACACTTCTGTGGGCAATGCCACAGTAAACAGGCCGGGAGAAGAGAGGAAGATCTTTCCATACTTGGTTCACCAACTTGTTTGTCTTATTTGTCTGTTGCTGCTGCTGCTGCATGGCCTCTTCCAATTTATGCATGCATTTTAAAGTGGGGAAATTTTGCAGGTATCATTGAATTGCAACACCCAATAAATGTTGTGATGACTAACGCAAAGTTAACCAAGAAAACTTTACTGCTCAACAAGGATCTGATTCCAGGCTCTGATTCCACCCCAATGAAGTCTCTACGCTTCAACTGGCTCTCTTGGGCATGGCATCAATAGATGCCCCCCCACTCCCTCCAGCTCCATTTGTTTAATCATTGATTTGAAATATTTTATAGTCCATCTGCTATTTAGGGGACCACGCGGTGAATTACAATTCATGGGTGGGCGGGGGGAAAGCCAGCTAAAAGGTACAAACCAAGTTGATTTATTAATTAAAATAATTTAAAGTACACAACCATAAACAGGTAGCGCTGACAGAGAGGCCCTTAAGGGATGAGTTTATAAAGTTCCATCTTGTGGAACCGAGCTCGAAGGAATGACTCAGAACAGTAGTTAGAAGGAGACACGTGTGCCTCTGGCCAACCCTTGGCCCAGGAGTTTGCTCGGTGTAGTAACACTACACCTCCGACAAGGCTCTGAATGCCACTTTATACCCATGGAGGGAGGGAGAAAGAGAGAGCACTGCAGTTATAGTTTTGTTAAGAAAGGGCAGCAGCGGAGGTAGGCACTACCTCCCGGCCCCTGCACGCTGCCAGACTTCAGTTGAAAAGGAAGCATTGCATCAAACAAGGATCAAAGGCGGACCGAGCCAGACTGTGGGCTCCAGGATTAGGTGCCTGGAAAGTCATCAGAGGAAGCCAGCCTGGGAAGACAATGGCAAGGGATTTAGTCCCTGATCCCTCTTGTCTGAAGGGAAAATATACCCACATACAGCTGCCCCAAAAGCAGTTGCAAACCTCAGGTGTGCAGGTGGACAGGTATAGGCACACCAAGGGCTGTGGCAGGAAGGAAGAGAAAGGCTGGGGAGGTGTGAGGGGATAGGAGGTGTAGAAAGGCACAGAAAAGCAGGAAAGGAGCAGAAATGGAACAAACTGGTTTCTTCAGATTAAGGACGAATGGATTGAGCATATCAATCTCCTAAACCACTTTAAGACTTGTGGACTTAACTTCAACTGGGAATTGAAGTCCACAAGTCTTAAAGTTGCCACGTTTGGAGACCGCTGTCCTAAACGCTGGTCCGACTTTATTCCAAAATGGCATTTTTCTGCAATTAATCTCTACGTTACGGAGATGCTTGCAGAACTACCCTCCCCCCCCCACAGAAGATAGATGGACAATGGTCCTTTTCCAGTCCAGAACATACCAGACTGTACATTGCAGTCCCAATGAGACCAGAAATATTTGGGACCATGCTTGCTCCCTTGAAAAAAAAAAAAAAGGTTTTTCCTCTTCCATTTTATCATGCCATAAAACCTCACTTTGTCTAGTTCAGGGGTCCCCAAACTTGGCAACTTTAAGACTTGTGGACTTCAACTCCCAGAATTCTCCAGCCAGGATAGCTGACTGGGGAATTCTGGGAGTTGAAGTCCACAAGTCTTAAAGTAGCCAAGTTTGGAGACCCCTGAACTAGAGATACCTGGGATTGGGAGCCTCAATGGATCCTTTGGGACTGGATCAAACCAACAAGCTGCCCAGAGTTGCTAGACAATATACAGGAAGTCCTTGACTTGCAACAATTCATTTAATGACTATTCAAAGTTACAACGGCACTGAAAAAAGGCGACTTAGGACCGTTTTTCAAAGTTACGACCATTGCAGCATCCCGTGTGGTCACATGATCAAAAATTCAGAAGCTTGGCAAAGTGGTTCATAGATATGACGGCTGGGGAGCGGTTCATGTGATCCCCTTTTGTGACCAGCAAAAGTCATTGGGGAAGCCAGATTCACTTCAGAACCATTTGATTAATTTAATTCCCAGGATTCACTTTAACAGCTGCAGCAAGAAAAGCCATAAAATGGGGCAGCTCACCCAACAAATATCTCACTCAACAACATCAGCTCAAGTGTGGCTGCCAGGACTCCCTGATCCAGGGTTGAAGAGTATAATACCCCCCCTCTCCACTTTGACAAAGTGCTTCTTGGGAGGGGAAAAACATCCAGTTGAAGAGTCAAGAAAGGGCTGAGAATTTGGAAAACCTAGGTTGAATGAGATATCGGGGTTTTTTTTCCACTTCAACTATACTGAATGCGAAGGATGTGCATTTGTGATTTATTTTTTTATAAGTTATCATGTCTACCGAAGATGGCATTTAATATCAGGGTGCAGTGACAATAAACTAAACTAAACTTCAAGTCAGGAGGTGAAACTGGGAAGATGTGCAGCTGAGACTAAAAAAAAATATGTTCCTATCTCCCAGGTAAAAGGCATCAAAGGCGAAGGAGGGTGGAGAAGGTGTAGGCCACAAACTGGATCCAGGAAATGAATGAGGTGGCAGAAGATTGCCTGCACATTGGCACCTCAGCTCTGAGGCTTGGCAGTCAAAGACTTCAGGGCCACATGCGTAATCCACCCGTTTCCGTTTACTATTTGATGTAATTATAGTTCTTGATGGAAATCCATCTAAAGTGCTTTTTTTTTTTTTTTTTAAACTTATACACACTTTTCAAATCACTTTGGTACCCAGCTGTGCCGTTCTGTCCCAGGCATAGCAATAATTACATGGACTTCTCCGTTTTTTCTTTCTCCCGAGCTCGCTTTCTCAATTCTATTTCTGAGAGGGGTACAGAAATAGCCTCCCCTGCCATCCTATCAGCCAAACAGCCAAACAACTTTTCTCCTTGAGGATCAAAAATGCCTACCTAATGTGGCCAAATTACCCTCAAAAGGTGTTGTAACTAAAACCAGAATGAGCCATGACATTTCCCAGAGTTATCAAACTGAACTTACTCAGTGGAGCCATAAATTGTTCATAATTTTAAACTATTTCTTGTTCCCCCATTCTTTGCTGGACAGCTTTGTTCATGGCTCCTATTAAATCTCACATTATAGCTTTATCCTAACTTGTGCCCGCCATAACCAAGCCTCTCTAAAATACTTTTCCTTCTTAGCACCGTACGTGTTTTTATTTCCATGCTATTTCTCACAGGCCCTACACACACCCAATGGATTTCTACCTGGGGGCTCAGCAGCCCTTAATTTATGCCCTTTCATAGCTGCTTCTTCAAAAGAGAAGAAAAAGCAGCAGCATAAATGAAAAGTCCAATTTCTTTACATTTGCATTGTAAAGCCATCGCTCAACTTCCCCGAAATAAATTTTACTATTTTATTAGAGCAAACAAAATGGTAATAAAACACTAATACAGCGCCTTGTATCCAGGGGAAGGGCTAAAATTAACATAGCCTGTGCTGTGTTTGCTATTACATTCAATTACCTTTTTACTTAAGATTTACATTCTCATCTCCCTTAATCTCCACATTGGTGGTTTCAAAATCACTCTCCTCAAATCAGGGCTAATGTTCGCTCGGGACCAGCTATTATGAAAGATAGCTTGGCTCCAAGCGCTGAACTGCTTTTTCCTCCCAGAGTCATCCCCCTCAATAACTTTGCTGCTAATCCAACCAGCTTTGAACCAAAATGATAGATTTTCATGAAATCCTAGTTACAGCAGGAATCAAGGCTGGTGTTGCTGAAAGATAACCACGGTTAGCATTGCAGAGAAAACTGGCAGAAACAAGGGCTCAAGAAAGACTTCTTGGCACACAGCTGAGAGTATGTGCACATGGAAGTGCACACACACACAAAAACTTTAACCTCAAACTGTCTACTGTGAACCTCACTCCATTCTTAAGAGGTCTGTAAAGAGGTATGCGTAAGCGCACCAGTGGGCCTACCGCCCCATCCTACTGTTCCCATTTATTTGTACTCATTTATCATGTAATATACTTATACCCATTTATACTTATATGTTTATATGTTATGTTCATACTTATACTTGTTTTCTCATACATGCTTGACAAACTAAGCTAACTAAAAATAAAATAGACAAATTTAAAAAAAAAAAAAACTGCCTTAAAAATTGCTGCCCAAAGGGTAATCCTACAATTTCCTATTTACTCTGAAAATCAGAGGGGCATATTAACGAAGGTAAAGAAGAAGAAGAAAGCAACTGAATTATATGAAAAGTTTCTCTTCCGAAACTCCTCACTGCCAGAGTCTTGCTGGATGCCCTTTTGCTCCCTGGGATTTCACTGTTTACATGTTTTTGAACTTATTCTCACATCCCTACAGACTAGAAACTTATTTTCTTTTTGAAACGGAAACAGGTTTCCTCAGGATGTTGCATTCTTCATTCAATGCCAGCATTTGCAAAAAGGGGGTGGTGGGTAAGTGATGCATTCATTTCTCCATCTCTCAAATCCCATACTTTTTCCCAGCAGGATTGGGTCTTTGCTAAAAGCTACCCTACTTTTCTGCCAGTTTGAGGTGGAAAGAAACCGTGGTAGCAAATGGCAAACAGGCAAGCATGCAGGTCCAAGCCCACGTGACATGGCCCCGTCCATGTTGGGGCCCTCAGTCTCAAGCCACAGACCCCCCACTTGCGGCCACCCCCTGTAGGAAAGATGGTTAGAGGCCACATCAGTTCAATCACTTCCCTTCCCCTCGACTGAGCTCAGTCACTGCTCCAACAGGCAGAGGGCAGAACTGGTTCTGCAGGAAAACTTGGGATTTCCAATGTTTTTCAATAAGGCTTGCTTCTATTCCACCCACTGTTTTAACATTTGTTACCTCTGCTTCATTTTGCCACCCTGGGTTACATGGTGTCATCTTTGCAGCTTTGTTGACAAACAGTTAGAGGAGGGTGGGGGACCGACCATCTTCTAGGCAATATATGCACAGGTGTGCACTCATACATGTGTGTGTGTATGTGTGTGTGTGTATAAATTGTGGCGAGAAAGGTAATATCTTTTTGCCACGCCTTTGCCCCAAGCTGGCTGTTAATGGCAGCACTCCCTAGCTTAGGCTTCATGGAGACAAAAACATGAATTAGAACAAAAGCCAAGATGACAGATGCAGCACACAAAGGGAGAAAAAAAATGGAACGTGCGGGAGTGAAAGGTTTGCAACATTCCACTATTATTTCTCTCTCTGTTTTCCTCCTCGAGCAATCAAAAGAAACTTTCTTGTCAACTCGTTCCTTAGTTTCTGCGTTCCACCCGCCGTTTCCTTACTTTGGCTTACCTTCCCCCACTTACAACATCCTTCCTGCTTCCCCACCTTTAATAAATAAAAAGAGAGAGACAGAGAGAGAGAGAGAGAAAAAAACAACAACCAATCCACAACTTTGAACAGAGGAAAGTGGGTGGGAGTAGACCTATATACTGTACAGCACCTCAAAAAAATATTATCTTTTATTTTACCTGGTCAAGGGGTTTTGGGCAAAGGACAACAGGTGTTACCAGTGAGTGTAAATTCTGACTCACTTGCAGCATTCCTTAGACAGAAGTCTGGGGTAAACAAAAAGCAAAAAAACCCACAAGTAATAAGCAAGGAAAAACATATATATTATCTGGAGCTTGCTTGCTGAGCATTTTTTGCACCACCACTTTTTAAATTCATTTGAAAAACCATATGGCTGTCATTCAAAAGCCCTTTGAGTGGTTGCATTAGAAGGCAGCAATTCTGTTTTCCCAGCAGCCGATATTTAGTCTCTTCTAGTCTTTAACCAGCTACCTTAACCTCCTTGGCTTATGCTTCTAAGATGTATTATACTTTTATTATTATCCCTGCGATTGGATGTTCCTTATTTAGCACATCTTTATACGTGTTCTTCCTATCTATCCGTCTTCTATCCTCACAATAATCCTGGCCGGCCAGTGGCAGGGAGCTCTTGGGCTGTTGTAGACACTTAACCACTTCAAATGGATTTGTGGCACCACAGAGTTTGTCTCTTAAGTTGTGTTAAGATCCGTATTGTTTTTAAATTATGATCATTATACCTTTGTACTTCATTAACCCCTCTGTCTGACTGACCTTTCAAATGTTTTAAGGAAGTAAATTATTTTCAAACATGTGTCATAAAGTTTAATCCCTACAGACCTCTAAAACAATAATACTGAACCCTTCTTTTAAAAAAAAAATCTTAATGGAAGCACTTTTAAAAAAAATAATTTATTTTATTTTATTTTATTCTCTCTCTCTCACTGCAATAGATCATGCCACCTGCTACCCTGACTCCTTTAGTTTTAACAAGACTTAAATGACTTCAAAGGGCAGCTTAATTTTCTTTTCTTAAAAGGAAAAAAAAGTGTCAGCCTAATTAAATAAATCCATTGGCCACGTGGCCTGAAGTTCGTCATGGAAATTAACCTCTTCAAAAAGACCACAGTTCCTGAAATAAGAATGTATGTTTTGGCAAAAGTGACAAAATGAGACACACGAAAACAGACACACACATACACCCCCAGAATGCCTCAGACATTTTATTCTCTTTCAATTAAATGTTCTCTCTCCATGGAAATTCAGGCCAAGGAATTTTTTGTTGCCAAAATGCTTCCAGTACGACAGAGAGACTCTGTGTGTATGGCATACTTACCCATAATTAAATTAACCACAGTTTACCAAATGACTAATTGTGAATTCACATGACACGCTGAACCATAAATCAACCACATGGGTTGGATTCACACAATACGCAAGGCTGAAGTCTGGTTGTCAATTTAGCACACAGCAGTTTGGAGGAAATGTACCACCTGAGCTGCTTAATCTGCTCATCTGTGTGGGCTTCTCCCACACTTCCCTGTCTTGGGAGTCTCTTAAAATTCAAAATCAGAATGTTTTGGGGTTGAACCGATGCATTTTCTAAAACAAATGACGGTGTCATTTTAAATGTGCTTGTATTTAAATACAGACACGGGTGTGCTTTTTACCTTGCTACAACACTACACTCTCTGTCCCATATGCCCAGGCCCATTGTCCACCCCCACACACAGAGAAATCATCAATCACCTCTTAAGAGAAAAGAGGGAAAGGTTAAAGGCTTGTGAAAAAACATTCACAGTTGTAATTGGAAGGGAAACAACTGCTTCTGTTAAGAGAGGGCTACCTGTATTTCAGAGCCCCGTAGATCTCCCTACTACACAATTTAGAGCGCAGGACTAGAAGGACACAAACAAAAATGCTGACAAAGCAAAACAGCTCCAGGTACCTCCAATGAGGTCCTTCAAGGTTACCTGGGACTCCAACCGATAATCCGTCCCGTGACCTTAACAGTGATGTTATATCAGGTGGGCCAGACAGAGATTGACTCTAACGTGTTAATTTCTGGTCCGTAAATATTGCCAGGATTGGCCTGGTCCTTTGACAAGATAGCCAGCTAAACTTTTGGCTTGTCTGTTTGCTTCCATCTTGATTTGCAAACCTTCTCCGGTCTTTGATTTCACGATCGCCAGCCTATTTCTGTACAGTACTGTGATCTCTGGAAGTCCAGAGCAACGCTATTCCTCAAGATGCAATTTGAGAGGCAAAGACGAGACACTGCTTTTTGGAACACTCTTCAAAGAATTTTTGAGCACATGGGAGGAAATTCAGACAGCAATGCCTTCTTTAGTAACCTTCCCTTCCTCTCTGGAAACTGAAGCTCAGTGGTTAAAAACTCTATAAACAGGTGCCTCCTAAATACGGTACTGCCCTTCACTGTTCCCTGAGAATGTTGAACGTTTAGATAACCCACCATGTCTAAATATTAATAACTTAAATACTCCTCTCCACCATTCCCAAAACTCTGATGTTTCCGGTCTTTAGGAATTTGAGGAAGAGGCAAAACCCTGCCACAAAATCTAACCCAGTCTGCCATGGCACCCTCTCATCTTGCCCAAAGTGACAAGCCATCATGAACATTCATTGGGTTAAATCTACAACTCCGTCCTGTACTTTTTCCTCTCTGGCCCTTTTATATGTAATGTCAGAAATGTTCCAGGACTCCCAAAGCCAAGAGAACATCAGGTTCCCTTCCTAGAGCTTTAAAAGTTATCACACTGTCTCATCACCTAGGAAGTACGATTTTGGTCTTCTTTTCAAAGAATGCCCACCCAGCAAAAGCAATTGCCTCTTAAACAGCTACCACATAAAATCATTCTTAAAACTTTAAGCCACCTAGTGTCCAAAACTACATTTCCTCCTTCAAATTATATGTACGAACGTACACATGTGTGTATGTATATATATATATATATATATATATATATATATATATATATATATACACACACACACACATACACATGCTGCAACATCTGGATATAAATTATTTAGGAACTAGAGAACAAGAGATGCAAGGAGAAATTCAAACAAGCAGACAGAGAAGTTAGCTGGAAGAGACTTGAAAAAGCATCTTCCCAAAATTAGAAAGACTCACCATGATGAGTAGGTAAAAAGGACAGGAATCAAAATAATAACAACAGACAAAGAAAGAGCAAAGGGCTAAGCTCTTATTTCCACTTTGGTTTTGGTCAAGGAAAATTGAGCATGAATAACTAAGTCATAATGGAGATGCCATCATTATAATCTTTTAATGAATAGCCCCTGACCTGGATGTCGTGGCAAGTTAGCCATCTTTGGAAATATTTCATGTGAATATAGGTAAATGTTTCATTTCTGACATCCTCATTCTCCCATGGGAATTATTCCAATCAGAGAGGCAGACCTGTTATTCTCACGACTGAGATTCCACCTAGCCAGGAGTCTATTCCACACGTGGTAGGTACTCTATTCACAACCCAGAGCAATTCCACTCTAAGAGTGCCTTAACCTGTGGCATACATGATTGGCAGTCAGTGTGTGAATACGCTGGAAGATGTTGAAGGGAAGGGGAGCCTGACAAAACACAAAAAGCATTTCACATTGCTGCTGAAAATGTTGCAAAGCTAAAACATCCACCCATTCAAGAACTGCTTTCCATGGATTTGAAAGCAAGGGAGAGAAGAAGGGGACACTTTACAGTGTGCCTTATTTAGTTAATTAATTTGTGTGGAGGCCCATCTCAACAAGCGGGAACAGCAAACCATCTTAAAACCACTAAAACCAATTCCAACCACACATACAAAAAATTAGAAATAAGCAATAACTTGCTCCTTAAAGGCAGAACTTTAACGGGTGATGGTCTAGACTCTACACTTTTTAAAAAAAATGAATTTTGCCTAAAAGCTCTCTTTCTATCAAAATTCAGCCAGATCTTGCCTAAGCCCCTCTGAGGTCCCTGTGGCACAAGTTTCCGGTTACCCAAGAAGGAAGAAACTTCTTAGCTAACTTTGGCCCCCAATTAAAGGATTCCCTTTGTTCTTCCCTTTCCCTTCTCTGCTCTCCGGTGTCCTCAAGATTCCTCTCACCTTGAACAGTTAGGATTAGCCAGCATTTACACTCAGTGCTTCTCTTTATTCCTTAAGACTTATTAAGAATGATAATGAGCTTCAAAGCTAACTACATGTCCCTCTCTTTCTCTCCCACTCTATTCCCCCCCCCCCTCCATCATATATATTCTCTCTCTCCCTTTCTACGTGTGAAAGGCACATAGGACAAATCAGAAGGAAGGAAGGAAGGAAGGAAGGAAGGAAGGAAGGAAGGAAGGAA
>BLBF01000057.1:6282201-6318577 GCA_015471245.1 Laticauda colubrina
GAAGGAAGGAAGGAAGGAAGGAAGGAAGGAAGGAAGGAAGGAAGGAAGGAAGGAAGGAAGGAAGGAAGGAAGGAAGGAAGGAAGGAAGGAAGGAAAGAAGGAAGGAAGGAAGGGGTGACATGGAATCAAGGACAATTGAGGAGTTATATAATATAAGCCTACAGCCATTTGTTTGGGAGAAGGAAGAGAGCTTTTAGAAGTTCTGTGTACATTTCTTTTAAATTCTGTTCATCTTTTATTTGCCTTCCTTCCCACCCTCTTTCCAAAGATTCCTTTCCTTTCCTTTCTCAGGCTTGGAAAGGAGATGGGATGTGTGTGAAATCAGATGGAAAAAGGAAGTTTGCCTGCTTGGAAAGATTCGGTAGCACCGAGCTCTTCAATGGTTGATTAGTTCCAACAAAATTTATGACACACTCCCGCTTTCCCCCTTTTTCAGCTTACAGTACAATTGCTGGAACCAAGTTAATTTGTAATTGTTGCCTCCTTCCATCCCAACTTTGCTGTTCATTTGCTCTTCTGTTTTTCACGACCTGTTTTGTACCTGGCAAGGGTTAAAATGCTATCCAGGAACTTCTCCGTGCCTTATGAATAAAAACAGTTTTATTCAGATGAGAACAAGAACAACAGTAGCCATCAGCTCTGGGAGGCTTTAACTATCTTGCATTTTTCTTCTAATTCAGAAAATCCATTTGGTTCACCAGCTCTTTTCAGATAACGGGGTGAGGATGGGGGGAAAAACCCCACCTCATTTTAAACAGGAGCCTTTCAGCCAGCTTGCTCCCTGACTTCCCATGGCATTCAAAATCTTTGGGGGGGTTCTCTTCTCAGAGACCCTTTTCAAAGAGGTTTCCCTCCTCCAAGAGGAGGTGTGGGGTTGGGGTAAAAAGACAGATAATGCAATCAACACAGAATGACAGAGGGACCCTAAGTATTCCCTAAGCTGAATCTTAATATTTCAAGTGGCAGACAATCTGTTTCTTGCCTGCTGCTGCTTTTCAACCCTGGACAGTCCTCCTGTTTGCATTCTGATACAGACATCAGGAGTACATGAAGAGTAATTGACAATTGCTAGGAGCCCACCTCGCTTGCCTTTTAAAGAAACTCAATAACCAGACCTGGAACCCACATCCAGGTAGTACCTTGACTTACGGCCAGCAGTTGGGACCGGAACTTTGGTTGCTAAGCAATGTGGGGGGGGGGGGAGTCATTAATTGAATCCTATCTGATTTTACGACCCCTTTTTTTTTTGCCAATGTGGTTGTTAAAAGAAATTAAAATGGGATTGTGAAGTGGAATTCAACTTCCCCTATTGTCTTGTCAAAAGACCCCTGGGAAAGTAGCAATCACGTGACCCTCCCAGGACTCTGGAACCTTCATAGATACATGCCAGTTTCCAAGCAACCGAATTTTGTTCACGTGACTGCGATGGTCATAAGCATGAGGACCGGTCATGCTTAAGTCACTTTTTTCAGCACCGTTGTATGTTTAAGTGGTCTTTAAACAAACGGTCGTAAGTCAAAAGCTACCTGTATTCATGCTTTAGTTTTCTCCCTGTCATCTCACCTTTTTAAGGTCTTTTAAGTGACGATGGCACACCAATGAAAGAACACCTGATATAATTTACGCTTATAATTCTGAGTTATTCACAATAGTAGTTGCTTCTCCTATGGTAATTGATAAGTTACGAGCTGAACTGTCATATTTTTTTGAAGATTGTTTTTTAAGTGCAGCAAACCCAAACAATTAAATAATTCAAATAAAAAGATTAGGGTATAAGTTATACTATCGATAAGCAGGCTTCAGGCAAATTTAAAAGATTTTTACTAAAATTCAGCATACGGCTAAATGAATCCTATTTCTGGCAGCCAGTCTTTTCTTCTTAAGTTTGTATATAAATGTGTTGGTTATAAGTGCTCCTGAATTATTGGTATTGGAGACAAAAAGAAAACAGGAAAGAAAGCACCTTACAAAAAGCTCAGAGAAATAACCTGTCTTCCAACCAGATAGATGATATCTTTCTTATTAATAAAGAAAGCAAAATTGGGAAAGAATCTAAAAAGATTATCAAAAAGACATAAGCAATTGACCACTGCACAAAAATGATGATTTAAAACAGAACACGAGAAGTTTCAGAAAGTTAAAATACCACTCATGTACCAAAAATTAAAATTTATTTTTCAATTTCCTTAGGGAAGTTTTAACATCTGCTCAAGGACATTTAAAAATGAAGATAGAGAAGAATCATTTGGGAAAAAAAATCAGTTATATTTCCAGCTAGGTTTTTTGGGTGGGGTTGGAAATAGGTATCTGTCCCATTTTGAAGTAGCCTGATTATTTCCTTACCCAAATCATTTTGATATATTTTGAAGAGTTATTTTTTTTTTTTAAAATGTTATCCAACCTTTATTATTTTACAAATAACTTGAGGCACGCTACCTACTAATCCTCTTTCGCGCTCCTATTTTCCCAACAACAACCTTGCGAGGTAGGCTGAGCTGAGAGACAGAGAGACAGAGAGAGAGAGAGAGAGACTGGCTCAAAACCAGCCAGCTGGCTCTCTAGGCTATGGCAGGACTAGAACTCGCAGTCTCCAGTTTCTAGGCCAGCACTTTAACACCTACGCCAAGCTGGGTGTAGTTTTTTGACAGGTAAGGGCAAATCAAATTAATGGTTGTATTTCTGAAAGCATACAGTACCCACCAATCCTTCTTCCTTTGGAAAGAGGAATAAGCCTCTTAGTGTTCACCTTGATTTGTAAAATTCTTCCTCCTCGGAATCAAGACTTACTTTGTGTAAGGAACGACAATGTCAACTCTATGAAAACTGACGCGACCAGCTTTTAAAAGAAATGTTCGTGTGTAGAAGAAGAGCGATGGGAAAAGGGGGGAAGGCAAGATCTGTCACTGACTTCTTGGTTAAAGTATTTTCTTGTTCTAACTCATGTTCTTATGTCACTGAGCTAAAAAGAGAGAGAAGAGGGGAGAGGAGGGGGGGAGAGAGAGAGAGAGAGAGAGAGAGAGAGATATGACTCTCCTTGAATGATCTGTTTAACCTAAGCCAGAGGAAAAAAAAGGCATTAATTACTTATGTGAGCTATTGCTTCTGAAAGACAATAAACCTGCCCTGTCGCCATGGATATGACATATTTGCTCTGAAAACAACACAATAATTAGCAAAGGGGAAAGATACAAGGGGAATATGCAAACTCCTGGGTTTAAAGCCACAGTGTTTCTTTTCTGATGCCATACTGGGGTTTTGTGTCTGTGTCTGTGTGTGTTTTGTTTTTTCACTTGTATGTCCAGTTTGCAATTCAAATTTTAAAAGGGAAAGAAAAAAGAAGAAAAGGATGGAACAAGAAGCCACCCTGAAAGATTGATTAAAACAAGAAGAGGAGGGGAAAAAAAAAACAAAAACCACATTTGAACTCTAAGGAAGCAGCAATACAGGAGGGGAGGAAGGGAGGGGGAAGAGCACAACACACAAGAGAATTAATAAGATTAAAAGCAATCAAGGATGCGGATTTCATCAGACAAGTCAGGTTTATTTTGCCTTATTTTGAAGTCTGTTTAGGGCTGTTTTGGCTAGAGCAATCTGAATATATGAGCGTATACTCTGGCTACGTTGCTAAAATTGGGAGGGAGCAAAAGAATATTGGGAAATAGGTCCAAAGCTGTTGCAAAGGGGGAATTATCCCCCGATAATTCTGTGAAGCTAATTGGAAAAGGAGCAGTCATATTTTTAAACCTATCACTTTGCCTTGCCTGTCAAGGGACAATGCCACCCGCTTGGGCCCCAACTAGATATATTACTATAGTTGGGAAGCTCTAAAACAAAAGTTTCCGTCAGTCTTAAATTGGATCTGGACGAACACATCCCATGACTGTCCAGTTAAATCATGAAATGAGCCTTGAAATGTGGAAAAGGGGAAAAAAAGTTTACTGGGTAATATGTGACCTTGAAGGCTTTACAAGGTAATCCACAAAAACTGCCTCAAAACAAGATGTCTGTTATTTTCCTCTTATTTGACTAAACTCAAAAATAATGCTTTACAAGATCGCCTGTTGGATTCTATCCAGAAGGGTAATAGAGCTACTGGAAAAAATATATTTGATGTTAGATTTATTTTAACGTGAAGGGGAAAATGCAACAGACTTTTTTATTTGCTCCAGTCATTCTGTGCCTCATAAGACAAGTATGTTAAAGAAAAGGCCTTTACAAATTGATTATGATTTTCTGCTACTGCATTCAGGCAGAATGACTCAAGATCTGAGTTCAATTAAAAGCACAAGAGCCGAATTAAAAACCCTCAACTTTCTGTCCACTCCAGGACTTCTGTGGTGTTAATCCTTTCTTTAACACATTCATATTGAAACTGCAAGTTGAACAACCAAAAATGCAGAGCTTGGCAAACAAGCAAACAACCCCTCCCCCCCAAAAAAAATCTCAAAAAGACACACGCTGCTTCTTTAAACACTTTAAACACATATGGAGTTTGATTTCTTGAAGAGATCAGTTTAACATCTCCATAGAAACCAGCAACAGATTATTATCAACAGAATAAATAAGTGGCCTAATAAATTAAACAGATGACAGGAGATCTGGAAACTTGATTACTAAAGTTCACCAATATTCTTCCCCAATATTATCAAGCCTTCCTAGGCATCTGAGATGGATCAAAGGTGGCAACAGAACACAAACAGTTAGTTATTTTGTGTGCACAGTACATATAGAAGTGAAGGACACATGCAACTAAGAAGAGAGGACAAAGACAAGGAACTCCACTCCGAAGGGAAAGATGGTGGTTCCTGAATGCAGTTCCATATGGCTGGAAGGAAGGAACTTTTTTTTTTGGGGGGGGGGGAGTACATGTGTGATGGGAAAAAAATATGTTGAGAGGAAGGCACACATGGAATTTATTAATCAAGTTCATAGAAAGTTTCACTCCTCTCCCACAGACGCCAGATACCACAGCTATTTAACATCAAACCTTCACAAAGCAACTTCTTTCAGAAGTTTTCTCAGGAACCAAATGGCGGGGGGGGGGGGAGAATAAAAAGAAATCTAAGGAGCACCTGCTGTTGAACACACCCCATTCCACGTGGACCCTTGACCCAGCAAGCTCTTCTCGTCCCTGCGCTGAACTATATATCACAGCACCAGCCCAAAGGTCTCCCGTGTTTTCCCCCCAACGTCCTGGGCTCCAGACAGACTGAAGAGTTGCCATATGGACAACAAACACTCACGCACCTTTTGTGTTGTGAGAATGCACCGACTTCTTTCTAGACAAAGCCTCCCTACCCACCCCAAAAAAAGGTGGTTCATACATCCACGCCTAATTTTACGCAGGCCGTATCAAAACTATTCCTCTCTCCTTCCAATCCAGTGTTGAAATTTGATGCTTTTTTTAATGGAAGGACATTTAGGTAGAAAGTAAATGTTGTCCTTCAAGAGGGGAGAAACTTTGTGAAGAAAAGGGGGGAAAATAACATGTTGTTCATTTCAGAGAAGAGGTGCTCTCTTTTTCCCAGGAATCAGATTTTTTTCCAACTGAATGAACCCAATGCCTTCCGGTCCCCTGGAACGCTGCCACCTTCCGTTTCCCATCATTCTGCCTCAACAGCCCTGCTGTTAAGGATGATGAGAACTGTAGTCCAAGTCTTCCGATGGGCTTTCCAGCTTGAGGAAAGCCTTCTGGCTGTGCCTTTAAAGGGACAGATCTGGGAATTGGCATCCAATCTCTTGCCTACAAATGCGCCCTTAAAACCAGCTTAGATTTTTTTTTTTCACTTTTGTCATTCTCCAGAAGTTTCTTCTTTCCTATTATTATTGTTGTTGTTATTGTTGTTACTAAAAACCACTATTCCCCACTCCAGCTGTCAGCTTCCTTGCAGAAGTCTTGAATTTTGACTGACAGCCTAACACCTGTTCCCTTGTCCCGGGAGCAGCCAAACAAGGAGAGGAACCTTCATTAAAATCCCACTCATCCAAGAGGCTGCCCCCTTCCCAACTCCACCCCTATGCGGAGCCAAGCACCCGCCCCTGGCCCGACACAAACGGCGCACCAGCCAGTCTCATGCCCTCCTCTCTTCCGCCTGGAAAGCAAAAAAGGTCCCTTCAATTTCTCGCCTTCTTCTCAGCGGCCCCAAGTTCTGCACGCACCGTAGGAGACTCAAAAAGGGGACAGGAGACGGGAGAGGTGGGGCGCCCCAGATCAGTTGCTCTCTTATACAAATAAAACTGGGTGTAAAAAACCACGAGCCATTCCAGGGGAGGAGGGGTACCCCGAATCATCCCCGAGCGAAGGCGGAGGAAGTTCACAGAGGGGCCCCTTTCCCCAAACAAGCGCGCAGCGAGGCCAACGGTGAGCTTCGCCCGGCGGCGGCGGCGGCGGCTACCTGGCGCTCCAGACCCCGCGCGCCCCTCTCAAAGCCCAAGTCCGCCCGGGGTCTCTTTTCCAAACCGGCGGCGGCTACTTTGGCAAAACTTTGAAGGCCGGCACAGCGGAAAAAGAAGGAGCTTTCGACAAAACAATCCCGGTGGCCGCAAGCGCTCGCCCCCCTCGCCCCGACGCCGCCAACTTTCTCTCGGCGGAGAAGAAGCGGCAAAGCCCCCGTTTCCAACCCGGGCGCCTCCGAGTGCAGCCCAAGCGGGAGGGAGAGCCTGCCTGTCAAGCGCCCCCTCCTCCTCCTCCTCCTCCTCCTCCCCAGCGCCGTGCCCTCTTTGCAAACTCCCGGGGAAAGTGCTCGGGGGGCGCGTCTGCCGGCGCGGCCGCTAAGCCCCCCCCCCCCCCCCCGAGTTTCTCTTGGCGGGCCGGCCGAGCTCTCCAGAGACAGGGCTGCTGCAAGGGGAGCGAAGGAGCCGAAGGGCAAACGGCGCTTCGCCCACCCCGCGCGCGTTTCCCACCCACCGCGAGTTGACCCAAGTCCTGGAAGTGGCCGACGCCGCGCTGCCCACGCCTACCCGCCCCCCCCCCCCCCGGCCCCCCCCCGCGAGGAGGGGGGGGAAGAAGAGGAGCAGCCACCTGCGCTGTCCTTTACTCCCCGCGCGCCCCGAGCGAGGAAGGGGCGATGCGAAGGAGCGTGTGCCCGCGGCGGCAGCAGCGCTTCCCCCCACTCTCCGGGAAGCGGCCAGCGCGCAAAACCTGCGCTTCTCCGGGCGACCCTTGCCTCGGTCGCAGTCAAGTACCCCTTCCCGGGGATCTGCGCAGCGCCAAGTCCCGCGCGCCCCTTCCCGGGCCGGCCGCTGCCTCTGGCTGCCGGTGCGAGCTTCCCCCCCCCCCCCCCGCCGCTCCTGCGCCCGCCCTCCGCCTCCCTCCCCCTTGCAGCCCCGGACTCTTTCCCGGACGGCAGCCGCCCGGTCGCCTCGCCCTCCCTCCCTGCGATGTCCTGGCGCTCCAGGCGAGCCGCTTCTCGCCCCGCCGCCTGCCCAAGCGCGCACGGAGGAAGGGAAGAGTGGCAGCCGCCGGACAAGCCCGGGAAAAGTGCGCGGCCGGGCGGCTCGGGGCGCCCCCCGGGGAGGAAGGGCCCGGGACCGGCCGCCGGGAAGCCGGGACGGGGAGAGCGAAAGGTCTTACCTGCACTTGAGCTGCTTTGGGTGACTTTCCAAGTACAGGGAAAATGTATGTGTTTGGGATGGAGGCTCGGAGCGCGCATGCGCCACCTAAGTTGCCCTGATCCGGGATTTTTTTCCCCCCCCCCACTCCGTCTCTCCATTTTGCTTTAATTATTGAATTTTCCAATTTCTACCAGGGGGGGCAGGCAGCTCGCAAAACCCGGGCTGGACTTCCAACCACCAACTGCCCCTCTCCCCGCGCTGCGAGGAGAGGAGGGAGACAGGGAGGGGAAAGGAAAAAGGCAAGGAATGGACTTATTTCCCAAAGGCAGGGAACTCTAGGTAAGCAGAGGCGCCTGTAAAACCCGGAGTGGAGATAAGCCAGACTCTGCCAACTCTTTTCTGCTCTTACTCATCGCCTCGGCCCTCCTCCTGCGGGCGATTTCTCTCCCTTCAGCCCAAACCAGGCTTCCCTTCTGGCCTGCATCCTTTTCCAAAATAACCTGGCTGAACCTGGCCATCTCTCTGGGCAAGCGGCACCTAGGTGAGATGCCTCCCATGCCCTGCCTTTACTACCTGCTAACAAAGAGTTTCAGGGCGAGCCTTCTGGGTTTGGGTCCATGCAGCCCAGGAGTCGACAATAGTGGAAGGAGGGTCCCTGCTCAGCATGGCCCCAGTTTATTACCTGGGGGATCAGTGCTGCAGTAGAGGCTGACACACCAGAAAGGTTTCTCTGGCCATCAAATCGTCTCTTGAGTGTGTATGAAGCTCATCATATGAAGACTAAATGGGTGACTGAACTTAGCATGGGCTTTCACAAGTGGCATAAAGTCTCTTCAAAGAGCAGAGACTGGGCATTTCTTCTGTTAGTTTTGCTTTTTCTGGCCAGGAAGAAAGGGCTCTGTGACCTTTTTTTTTTTTTTTTTTTTTGGGGGGGGGGGAGAGTGCTGGATTTGGTTTGCAAAAAAATGCAGACTTGGCACCCCTGCTGATGACTTTTTAGCCCACAGGGAATACACCTTGCTTGCCTATAAATGTTAGTTATGGTGCTTTCCAAACTCCTTTTTCTGCTCTATTCTCTTTCCAACACTGTTTCAACGATGTTAGCTTGGACTTCTTTGTTTAGGGTAGATGCCTCATGGCCTTAAGAGAGGTGTGTGTGTGTGTGTGTGTGTAGGTGTACGCACACATACACACACACATACATACATTTTAGTTTACTTTATTGTCATTGCGCCTCATACAATGAAATCAAATACCATCTTCAGTGCACATCATGACCATGAAAATAAACACAAACACACATCCTTCACCCTCCACACATTGAATTGAAAACCCCTGACATTGCACCAATACTGCACCATACAGCAGAATTCAAAAGAGCTCCTGCCCTGGGATAGAAGCTGTTTTTCAGCCTATTTGTCCTTGTTTTTATTATTCTGTACCGTCTGCCAAGTGGTAATAGTTCAAAAAAAAAAAAAAAAAGGGTGCCCAGGATGAGATGGCTCTTTGAGGATGTTTTTTATATCTATATCTATATATCTATATCGATATATATCTATCCATCTATCTATCTATGCTTAGTCTCACAGAAATGTTTTAGATTGACAAACCCTGCTAGGAGGACAGAGTGGATTTACAGCAACCTGCAACTACAAAGAAAAGGGTTTTCCCCATCTTTACAAGCGCTGAGCAATTGCTGGCTCTGGCAGGAGAGGCAGACAACTGGAGTGAAACTGGGATCCCTGTCTAGACATGGCCAGGTTCTTTTTCTAGGTGGTGGGGACAACCAAACCTCCTACTATTTCTATACAGTTAAATACACTTTAGGCTAAGTCAATTTGGCCTTAAATCCTACAGAAATATAGAGTGCTGTTCTTATCAACAAGCCAAGAGCGAGAAAACCGCCTTCTACCTCTTGGGCCAACAGATGCAACAAGTCCCACTTCAGAAAAAAAACAAAAAAAACCTCCCATCTTTTCAGGCCTAAAACCAATGCATTCTGAGGACTATTTCTCAATTTTTTGATAATGCCACTGGTGAGCTCCACCGATATAAAGCCATGATCACCAGTGAAATACATCAACTGAAAGCCAAGGACATGCCTTTCCCAAATCTTCTGTGCCCCAAGCAGGGGTTCTGTTGGAGAACAGCAGGCCTACTCTATAATAAATTAAAAACTTGTTTGCTGGCAAGAAGCTATTATTATTCCAGATAGAAACCCCCAAAATAGAATTAGAAAGAAACAAGAGAAAAGAGTCTAAATGAAAAGAAAACTTTCCTGAGCTTATGGCATAGTAATAAGACTACTTACAATTGCACATGTGTTATGTAACTAGATAGATGGAGCAATAAATAATAAATTAATGAGTAGCATTCAACAGGCCCCTCTGGTGCTCTGGCCCCCCTTTTTCCAATGAATACCCCACAGGTCCTAAATCTTGGCACTAACCTTTGCTTCCAACTGAGCTGTCCAACACCTGTAACATCTGGAAATGGTGGATAAGACCAGGTTCTCCTTTCCCAGGGGTTCAGCACCCAACTGTAGGGAATACAGGAAGAAATCCAATGAGAATCTTCTTTCACTAACTTGTCAAATTCTTAATGAAAAGGAGAAGGTGGCATGGTCACTTCTTATGCATCATAATTAGGACTGCCGAAAAAAACAATTGCTACCAACCTGCTTTCCATGGAGGACCTGTATACTGCATCAGTCAAAAAGAGGGCTGTGAAAGTATCTACACACCCCTCGCATCCCAGACATAAACTGTTTTAACTCCTTCTCTCAAAACGATGCTATGGAACAACTAGACACAAGGATAGTTTTTTCCCAAACGCCATCACTCTGCTAAACAACTAATTCCCACAACACTGTCCAACTATTTACAAAGTCTGCACTACTATTGCTATTAATCTTCTCATCACTCCTTATCATCCATCTCCTCCCACTTGTGACTGTATGACTGTAACTTTGTTGCTTGTATATACTTACGATTTATATGGACTGTTTCCTAGTATGATTTGATTGCTTATTGCACCCTCTATCATTAAGTGTTGAACTTTATGATTCTTGACAAATATATCTTTTCTTTTTATGTACGCTGAGAGCATTTACACCAAAGACAAATTCCTTGTGTGTCCAATCTTGGCCAATAAAGAATTCTATTCTATTCTACTTCTATTCTATTTCCTATTCTATTCTAAAGACTGTAAGTTTGTCACTTGTATCCTTACGATTTATATTGACTGTTTCCTAGTATGATTCAAATGCTTCTTGTACCCTAGGACTATCATTAAGTGTTGTACCTCATGATTCTTGACTCTTGATATATGTATCTTTTCTTTTATGGACACTGAGAGCATTTGCACCAAGACAAATTCCTTGTGTGTCCTGTCAGTTCCCTGGGAATTTAAGAGGGGTAGTGAAAAGGGCTGCCATTTAGGAAATCTGTAGACCCTATAATTTTAAAAACAGGAGAGTATGGAGCTTGGAGCTTAAAGAGATGTCAGTCCTTAATGTGGCATGTTGCAGGTCTTAATTCTTGTCAGCAATTTCCACTTTTTATCACTGGAGAACTTTTTCATGGGAATATTTCTCCACTCTATCTAGTTCTGAGGCAGCAGAATTAGAAGCAAGGATAGGTCTGCCTGTCTCAGGCCTTTATTAAACACCACGTGACTTATTTTGAGTAAATATGTTAATGTACTTAACAAGACGAGAACAAGAGGAAACACGCTGCTCGCTTGTTACATTTAACAGCACATTGAATTTCTCTCTTAATTCTTCCTTTCTCTGGAAAAGCCCAAATAAATGAACTGCTCAGTAGCAGCAGCCTCTCTTCAGCCTTAAATGCTGTCATATCTGCTTTCATTCCCCCCACTTATTGTCAGTTTACCAAAAGCAATTAGAGCATATCAGAGAACCACTGTTTGCCAAGTGCCATTTTTTCACATGAAACTTTTGCTCTTGGGTTACACATTATTAAAAAATAAAAAAATAAAAAACAAAGAAAAAGTCTTAATCAGGCAAATATTGACATGGAAAGCTAACTTTCCCTCCACAGACACACAGGTGGGTAAAACGGACAGAAATTCCACCAGTGCTGATGAAATTAAGGCTCCCAATACAAAACTTCTCCCTCAAACTTCTTAGTTTTGCTTGCTTTTTAATCAGCCTCTGACCCTTGACCTTCCGTATTGCCCTCATAAGGTACTTCACCAAAATAAAATCTGAAATATGAATGCGCGCAGAATCCCATTCAAAACCATTGGCTCAAAATAGCGGGGTTGAAAAGTTTCAAGACTTGGCTGTCATATAAAGGATATACAGATAGTTCTCAACATAAGACCACAACTGAGCCCAAAATTTATGTTGTTAAGCAAAGGCATTTGTTAAGTAAACGTTGCCCCCCTTTATGATTTTTCTTGCCACGGTTGTTAAGCAAAACACCACAGTTGTTAATAAACAAAACTGTTAAGTTAATAAGTTAGTAACAAGATTGTTGAGTGAATCTTGTTTGCCTGTTGACCTTGCTTGACAGAAGGTCGCAAAACCGTCTTAAATATGAGTCATTTGCCAAGCATCTGAATTTTGATCTCGTGACTGTGGGGGTGCTTGCAACGGTTGTAAGTGTGAAAAAGAATCATAAGTCATTTTTTCCGGTGCTGTTTGTAACGTTGGTCGCTAAATCAATTGGTGTAAGTCAAGGACTACCTGTATTGAAGCATTTGTGTTAAAGCACTGCTCCCCCCTGCACAACCCCCCAACTCTGAGCTATACTTGGGTCCTTTGTCCACGCCATTCTTTCCCTTTGCAAACTTACGACCATCTCTCTTAAGATGTCGTTTACGATGCTGGCTGGACCGCTCCTTGCCTGGGCTCTTTGACAGCTTACTTGGCATGTCTGTGCCCTGCCCCTCAAGTCTTTTGCTCATTTGAGTGTTAATATGATTCTCTCTAATCACTTGCGAAAAGGGGCCTGGCCTGGCCTGCTGCAGCTGGCGTGCTCCCAGTTTATTGTGTTACTCCCATTCAGAAAGCAACGTGTGGCATTGCTCAAAGTCAGAAGAAAGCTAATAGGAAAGAAGGACCCTCAAAAAAAAAAAAAAAAGGAGGGGAGGGATTGCCACTTTTTGGCTGCGAAGAAATCTGGATGTGTCCCTCTCTTTCTCCCCAGATGACAACATTACACCTCTCTCATCAACAGACCCAGGATAGTTATCAATAAGCAAGTGAATTCAACACCTTTCATCGTCTCCGGGATGTCCAAATGTGGTGAATAGCCAAGATGGTACATCCATGATTGATTAGCCCCACAAGTGAATGGGAATGGCACGTTCTATGGAGCAGCCTCTCAACTCCACTTCTTCAGCCTTTGTCTTCTTGGCGTCAAGAGAAAAAGGAAGTTGACGGAGGTCGGCCTTTAAATTCACCCAGCATCTTTCTTTGGCTCAAAACGCTGAACCTTCACTAGAAATTCCTTGAATATTTGACATGCAGCAGTTACATACATACATACATACATACATACATACATACATACATACATATATATATATATATATATATATATATATGTTTTCTTAGGCTTTCGCGGGTACTTACATGTGTGCTGTTTAGCTTCCTTCGGGTATTATCCCACATCATTGTAGTTCTGTTAAAGTTATATTTTATATTTATATTTTATATTTATTTGCAAAGGTATGCAGTAACTTGGCTTGCATACCTGATTTAATATTACAAGGTACTAAATGTGGCAGAGAAGGAGGTGAGGGCCACCTGAAAGGCTTAAATTGCAGGCTTTATTTATGATCAAAACAATGGGCGGAGGTGGGTAGAGACAGAGGGGGTAGAGGGAGCCTATATCCAGACAAACCAATGTTAGGTAATGACAAAGTCATTTTCCTTTTATTATTTTTCAATAGGATACATATGTTGAATGCCTGTTCCATTTTTTTTTTTCTCTCCAGGGCCTGCTGGCGGTTCCTGTCTTAATCTACTCTGCAGATTTCGATGCCTTGAATGGGGAAGGAGAAAGAGGTTGTCAGGCCTCTTGCACATTAAAATGGACAGTTTGAAAAGATGAATTCTTCTTGCATGCAACCCGATAGATGTCAGAGAATCATTGCTTGGCATTCACTCACGTAGTCTGCTTCATTTAACAATCCCGGCCAAAACGGGAGAGGGAGGGGAAAATCAAGGACAATGATACCCATGTGACAGCTCCTATACATATTTACTCAGCTATAATCCCCACAGTTTCTCATGGAACTTATTCCCCAAAGCCTCGGCTTTGACTGGGGTTAGTTAAAAGTCTATACTGTAGCCCAACATGTGTCAAGGGCAGCAGGCTAAGAAAATCTCTCTGGAATTCCAAGTTATTGTTCTCTCTGCTGCTATGGAAGAAAGCCAAGTGAGAGGCAAGCCACTCGCCACCTGCCTTCTTCTGTGCTTCAGGCTACCAACACTGCAGTCCAGAGGTGCTGTCCAGAGATTGTCACGTGAATAAGAGAGTCGGGCAGGACCTTGGAGGTCTTCTAGTCCAACCCCTTACTCAAGGAGGAAAACTTATACGACCATTTCAAACCAATGGCTGTCCAGACTCCTCTTTGAAGGGATAGAATTAAGATCCCATGAAGTGTTAATACCACTTTATAAGGCCTTGGTAAGCCCACTCTTGAAATGCTGCATCCAATTTTGGTCACCCTTATATAAAAAAAGGTGTTGAGACCCTGGAAAGAGTGCAGAGAAGAGCAACGAAGATGATTAGGGCGCCGGAGGCTAAAACATACGAAGAATGACCATTCTGAATTGAAAATGGCTAGTCTAGAGACAATGAGGACGAGGGAGACATGATGGCAGCCTTCCATTATTTGAGGGGCTGCCCCAAAAAAGAGGGAGTCAAGCTCTTCTCCAAAGCACCTGAGGGCAGGACAAGAAGCAATGGATGGAAACTAATCAAGGAGAGAAGCAACTTAGAATTAAGGAGGAATTTTCTGACAGTGAGAACAATGAATCAGTGAAACAACCTGCCTCCAGAAGTTGCAAATGCTCCAACACTGGAGGTCTTAAAGCAGAGATTGGATAACCATTTGTCTGAAATGTTTCCTGCCTAGGCAGGGGGTTGGACTAGAAGACCTCCACAGTCCCTTCCGACTCTGTTATTCTGAAAGCCTCCAGCGATGGAACTTCTGGAGGCAAGTCGTTCCACTGGTTAATTGTTCTACCTGTCAAGTAAGTTTCTCATGGGTCAAGAAAGTTGGCAGATTGTGGCTTAGTCTTGCTTTACCCAGTACAGGTGACCCTCAACTTAAAACGGTTCATTTAATGACTGAAGTTGCAACCCCACTGAAAAAAGCGACTTATGACCATTTTTCACACTTATGACCATTGCAGCATCCCCATGGTCACATGATCAAAATTCGCATACTCGACAATTGACTCCTGGGGTCATGAGATCTTCTATTAGCAGCCTTCTGAAGCGCACAGTCAATGGGAAAAGCAGATTCACTGAACCACCATGCTACTAACTTAATTTTTTACCACAGAGATTCATTAAACAACGGTGGCAAGAAAGGTTGTAAAATGGAGCAGAACAGACCTGGCTACTGTCTCTAGTTAGCAGCAGAAATTTTGGGGCTCCATTCCGGTGGTCATACCGAAATATTTTGGTAAAATGGGGCAAGTCCTGAATTCTCTCCGGTGCCTTGTCCCCAGTTCCTTTTCACGTTGAGGCATCTTTTGTTCCAAAATGACTTTCTTGTGAATTTCATTTCTAAATGCTCCGTGTCCTCTTGTTGCATTGTTTGCCTTCCTGAACACTTGGTTGCAGGGGGGCTGAGACGAAGAGAGAAGATTACGACGGCTCAGTATCCTACTTTGCCATTCATTCACAACAAACAAAGGACAATGATTGATGATTAAAAATGCATTCTCTGGTCTTGTTTTCCTTTGTTTTACCATTATGGAGATATTATAAATATGGAATACTAATCAAAGCAGACCTGTCGAGACCTCATAGACCTTCATGCCATTTGAGGGCTCTGAGAAGCTTTAAAAGTCTTTTGTTTCAAGTCTTTTTAAAAAACGCATGAATGGGATGTTAATGCCAGATTTGGACTGGCGCTGCTTTATATCTACCGGGGAAGCCTTAAAGGGCTCAGTGGGAGCTTGTTTTCTAAGTGTGGATCCTCACAGAGCCCAAACACCCCATATATTCTGCTGTAGATCAAGCCTGACATGCAACAGAACATGTAGGAATGCTCCTTTCAATCAGGTTCACTCTTAATTTTCTGAAGTGGTACTAAATCCTAATACAATTTGCTTGTCTGTGACTTGGTTATTATGCAAACGCAGCTACCCAATCTGTAATTTGTAAACCACCGTTTATGGTTTTAACAAGTCGTGTAAATGACTTGGCTGACTTAATAAACCACAGTTAAGGGAATCAAGGCTTAGCATATTACGTTTTCTTAGCAGGGACGTTTCTGTGTTTGTAGAATATTTTCCAAAGGAGACGCAACTTTTGTTAACCTTTTGGCACTCCCATGTTTTTCTGAATGCATTTTCTTTCCGTTGTTGCTAATATGTCTTTATTTATTAACTTTATGTTCAGATTTGATTTTATTTCTATAAATTGTCCTCAAATCTTTGATGAACAGTAGTATGTAAATCTTGGAAGCAAACAAAATGATAAAAACCTTGCAGACTAGCAGAGTGTGTGTACCACTTCCAAATATAGGCAGGATAGCTCAGGTTTTTGGTTTTTTTTCTTGGACAAAAATGTCCAAGAACAAAAAAAAAAAAAGTTGCCCCAATTAGGAAAACAAGACAACAATGAGGTAGTTTTTTGGGGTTTTTTTTTTGGGCTGGATACGGAATACCCACTTCTTTGATTTTTTTTTTTTGTAAAGTATAATTTATCCATCCGCTCCATTTCACAAGTTCAGTCCATCTCCCCTTTTGGTAAGTCTAACAGACACATTTCATTTTATTTCATTTGTTAATTCATGTTTACAATTTACTTTTGTCAAACATCAAGTCACAAGCCCCAGTACACCCTCCTCCACGACCAGACAGGCCCATAGATATTGGGCTAATCGTTAGCTTTGATTTGTTAAGACATTTAGGTAAATGCTTTTTCTTTTTTCCAACCTGACCCCCTCCCCCCAAAAAATGTTGGAAGAAATTATAAGGGGTTCTGGACTCTGTCCATCAGCAAGATAATGTTCTGAAAAACTGGACAGGATGGGATCAAATTTGGTATCGTGGGGGAAACCAGCAGAAGGAAGATGAAATTTAAAAATAGGGCAGATCTGACCTTGGTCTACAGAAACAAAACTCCATCAATGCAACCCCTTCCTTTTTTCCCCTTTCTGGCCACAGGACGCAGATCAGAATATTTGCAGCCCATCCTGTGCGCACACCTACACACAAACACATACTCCTAAATGGTTATTCACAGGAAGTATACAGAGGCTTCCCAGCATCTTTCCAGTCAGGCTTGAAAGAATTCCAGGAGCCATGTTCTCCAGCCTTCTCTGCTTAGTTGGTAAAAACAAGGAGAAGGTCGTGCAGTTTTGCTATTCCCCACGAATGGTAGGTCTGTTTTGCCACATTCTGTGTCAAGCCTGAATTTGGTTCAGTGATACTTCCAGTACTGGCTTTCCAATAGTTAGTGCCAAGATGGTGTACATCAATAAGCTTGTTCTTTGAGGAATCAAAATGCCTCGGAGTTTGTTTCATAATGGTTGCATTTCTTGGAACCTGACATTCTGGCGGATATTGCTACAAGCAAATAAAACTGTGTTACTGGAAGGTAAAACGTCTCCACTCTCCGAGTCATGTCCAAGTCTAGGACGCAATGCTCATTTCCGTTTATTAGCTGAGGGAGACAGCATTGTCCAAAGACATTTCTGTGGTCAGGGTCCCAACATGACTATATGACAAAGGTGCATGGGTTAGTTAGAAGTCTATAAATTTACTTTAAAATCTTGGGTTATAAATCACAACACCTGATTTTACAAAACAGGAGGGAGCATTGTGTACACTGCTTTGAGTTCTATAAAGTTAAAAGGTTGGTTATAAATATAACAAGTAATTCCCTACCTCATTTTGCCCCCTAAATCTTTCTCTGTTCAAGACTTTTCAAGTCAAAACAACTATCTGGGAATATAGAGAGGAAATCCAGAATGATCATACCGAATTGTTCGGCCAGGATGGGAAGGGAAAGCACAATTCATTCCATTTGAATTTAGTCGCATGACCAGTGGTGGGATTCAAATAACTGGTTCTTTGCTCTAATGACTGGCTGGGTGGGCATGGCCATGCTGGGTGTGGCCAGGGGGTGTGACAGGTAGAGCTCTGCCTCCTGCAGCCTCCTGGGAGTAAAAATGGGGCACGTGGGGGACACCTGGAAGGGGCGGGGTGGAGAGGGACAGGGCCAGCCAGAGGTGGAATTTGCCGGTTCTCCGAACCACTCAAAATTTCCACAACCGGTATGTCGGAACCGGTCCGAACCGGCTGAATATCATCTTTGCGCATGACTTCATAGAACCATGGCCCCCCCTCTATGTTCATATTTCATGATGAGAAGCAAAGAAATAATTTTGAAAAAGCAGAGATAGCAATGCTGGAAATTGGTTGACAGAGAAAGCAGGTGCATAGAAGCAGATCAGGCTATGTGAGAACGGGTTGGGGTTGGAATTCTGCTCTCTCGCAAAGCTCACATTTTCCCCAACCACGAGCTGAAGTTACCATAAACATGGCCTTCTAAAGTCATCAAAAAAGTTCAGCACCTCATGCAGGACAGATCAGTTTACACTATCTAATTTTTCTTTGTGACTTAATACATTTGAAATATCACTTCCTACCCTGAGACCTGAGAAATCCATTTATCCACCCAGTCAAGTTCACTGCTCACCAAATGCTCCCCCTTCCCCAATCGCCTTCTATTTAATATTAAAAAAATTACCCAGTTGCTCTTTATTTAAAACACATAATTCTTACATGTCCGTGAAGAGTAGCTTAAAATAACATCATCATGGATATGGAGATCAAGTGATCGGCAGCAGTTATTCTTGTTTGACAGAAATTACTTTCTCACTGGGTAGGCTTTTCCTTGTGAAACATGCAGCTAAGATCCAGTAAGTTTTTCATTCGATCGTTTTTAGAAGACTCCTCTTCCTTTCGCTTCCTCCTCCACTCCAATTTCATTTAGCACCGAGCTTTTTTTTTTTCCCCAGAAAATAACTTGGTTCTGCTTTCTGTCAATCCCCATTGGAAAGTACATTGCAAAATGGCCTCCACAATTGCATTACGTGGGGAAATAAAGGCTGACTCAACCCAGAGAGCCATGGCTGAAGCAATCCATCTGCAGTTATCCTTTGAGAAATGTATCAATCTCCCATTCTGTACCACCACAACTGAGCTCCATATTGAGGTAGGACATCAAGGAGTCTCCTAAATTCCTTCGGATTCAAAGAACTGTAATCTGTAGTTCTTCTACTGCATCACGGTATATATCTGGGCATTTTGTCTGTCTCCAGTTCTCTTGGTGACTACACTGAGAAGGACTAGGGGGGTGCCATGATGGCGGTGTCCAATATCTAAGGGGCTGCCCCAAAGAAGAAGCGGGTCAAGCTATTCTCCAAAGCACCTGAAGGCAGGAGAAGAAACAATGGATGGAAACTAACCAAGGAGAGAAGCAACTTAGAACTAAGGAGAAATTTCCTGACAGTGAGAATAATAAACCAGTGGAACAACTTGCCACCAGAAGTTGCGGGTGCTTCATCACTGAAGGCTTTTAAGAAGAGATTAAGATATAAGGCTTCCTACCTGAGCAGAGATTTGGACTAGAAGACCACTGAGGTCCCTCACAACTCTGTTATCTGTTGGCTGTATATCACTCCTTTCGTTCAGGAGCTCAAGGCAGCATGTAGACCATTAGTCTTCTCATCACTCATCCCCTCCCACTTGTGACTGTATGGCTGCAGCTTTGTCGCTTGTATCCTTATTGTATCTATATTGACTGTTTCCTAGTATGATTTGTTTGCTTATTGTACCCTATGACTATTATTAAGTGATGATTCTTGACTCTTGACAAATGTATCTTTTCTTTTATATACATTGAGAGCATATGCAATCAAGACAAATTCCTTGTGTGTCCAATCACACTTGGCCAATAAAGAATTCTATTCTATTCTATTCTATTCTATTCTATTCTATTCTATTCTATTCCATTCCATTCTATTCTATTCCATTCCATTCTGTTTTCCCATTTATTCACAGTAAAAACAAGTGACTTGAGTTGGGCTGAGAGAGAAGAGAGGGAGGATGGCCTCAAGTGAACTTAGGTGGCATGGATATATCTCCCCATTGTCAGCCCCAAATCTTAATTCAAGGCAATCAGATCCGTGTCGGTTTGGTATGTGTCATAAATTTGAGGAAAAAGGGCTTCTTCGGGATTGTTCAGATATGAAATAAAATGGCCATAATAAAAGGAAAGCAAAGGCACTGGGACTGCAATTGTCAGCGTATACTGAATGTCCCTGGATTCATCCCTGGCAATTCCAAGGAAGCCCTCAGAAATCCCACTGTGGAAAAATGGGGTAACGGCTGCCTCTTTCAGGGTGACTCTAGAAAAAACTGGTCCAGCTGAACCAACTGCCTGGCTTTTATTTATTTTATTTATTTATTTTATTTGTCCAAAGCTTACAACATAACAGAAACAAGAATAAACACAAGTTTAAATACAAGAAATAGGAACTAATAATTGGGGACAATAGGACAGGGACGGAAGGCACGATGGTGTGCTTATGCCCGCCCCTTACAGACCTCTTAGGAATGGGGTGAGGTCGATAGAGGTTAGTTTGAAGGTAAAGGAGTGATGACAGAATCAGGTAGTGAGTTCCAGACATTGACCACTCTGGTCAATCCATTTAATTCTGTCTCAAAACATAAACCATGGAGTATCTGGGCTTGCATCCCCTTTGGTGAAGCCAAAACTAAAGAGACGCATGATGGCTTAATGTGACATATCAATTCGGTGAAGACAGCTTTTGCTGTGCACTGGCTTTAAAGAAGGGGGGGGGGGGGAAAGGCACCTTGAACTGAACCAAGAAATATTCTGGCAATCAGCACAGCTGATATAACACCAGCCAAATATGTCTGTGCTGTCTGAGACCTGAGTGCAAACAGGCAACCACGTTCTGCCCTCTGCTACATAAGCAATGCATTACTGTGCTCCTGGGTGGCTCGCCTCCATTTCAAAGGGGACGTCTGGTGGGCTGTGCCTTATAGATCGGATCTGCTGCTCAGCTGTCCTTCGTGCCTCCCAGCCTTTCTCCAAAGCAAGAAGGAATGCCCTGCTATGTCATTTCCCCCCCCCCCCACACACACACACCCTTGTTTTTCGGGGTGCGCAGGGAAAGAGGTGTAGGACATGGAAGGCTGTCACTTTTGCTTTCTCTCCCTCGGTGTGTGTGGGGGCCCTGGAATTTCACCCTTTCCAGGAAAAGCGGGTTGCGAAGGGCTCTTCTCCAGTGGAACAATGCCTTAAAAAGGACTTCAAAAAGAAGGCTTATTTGTCATCTGGAAGGGCTATAAAAAGAAACACTTCTCAAGTACTCGGTGTGAATACCATTAGTTTACAGATTCGAGGGGGAAAGGCACAGATAACCTTGGGGAAGCCTGACCTTCAAATGGGTCCAAATTACATTTTTTTCCCCCTCCTCTTGCTCGTTGTCAGTCCTCAGCTGTTTTCTCAAAACCTCTCATAGAAAATTCAGAGGTACGCAGCCACTTGGCGAGATACCGGTTAAGTTAGGGACATACACACACACACATGATCAAGCTGCATTTGTTAAAAGGCATTTATGCACCCACAGAGAAAACAATAAGTGAAAGAGAAACTTGCACCCTCCTGTGGCCTGGGGCAGAGGTACATCTTCCACTGGACCTCTCCTCTTCCGATTCCCACTCTTTTAATCTGCCAGGGCTGCATCTCCTGCTGTTAACCTCCACCTTGTTTTGCCTGGCCTTCGGTATTAAACGTAGCCCTGAAAAGGCCTGGCTTTGCAAATGCTTTGAAATTCATCCCAGATACAGCATGGGATACAGCAGCTTTTTGCTAGTAGTGAAAAGCAGCCACATCTCCTTTCAGATTCTTCCCTCCCCACCATCCCCAAGAGAGCAAAAAGGTTTTCAACAGTCTCCATCCCTGACATTGGAAAAAAAGAAACATCTGATATTCAAAAGTACTCTGGAAGCATTTCACTGAAGGATTTCTGCAATCCAACCACCTCAGTAGCTACCAGCTAGGTAAAAGTAAATGGAGGGATTCCATGAAAAGAGGGCGAAGGGGGAGAAAGAAACACCATATACTACACTGAAGTCAGATAGCAACATCTTCTAAAAAAAATACTGACCAGTTTCTAGATCTGATTACTGCCAAGAGAAAAAATAGAAGTTGCTTTATGCTATCTCTGTTCACACAACATACTTAACAGGCTCAAGAAATGGGGAGAGTACTTTGTCACAGGAGGATTTAAAAAAAAAAAAAGAATTAATTGATCTCTGGCTCAAAGTAACATTATCATGTGTCTGTAGAAATTGATTTTAATAAACGTGCTGGTCTTTCAGGTGCAACAAGCTCCTGTTTTTATTTTGGCATGTTATTTTTAACTTGCAATTTGGTAAACTGCCTTAAGAACACATTCAAGGTAAAACAAAACAAAAAAAATCAATATCAATAAATACTCTTAAAAAAAAAAAAAAAAAGCAAACTGCATTTTGTAAATAGTTCTGTGCTGCATTTGGTTTCCTGGGGCAAAGTAAGGACTTACTCCTGGGAAAAGCAAAAGGAACAAATTGTGCTGAAAGAACAAGATTGGGGGGGGGTGTGTGAACCATGGCTGGACTGAACTACCTATTGTCATTTTTTGAGGAAAATGCTGCAGTTTTTGTAGGAATAAGCAACTGTTCAGGCCCAGAGTGAAAATGAACTGGCCTTTCTCTACCCTGTTTAGCAGCTGGTTTTTCTGCAGCTGCTGCTAAGCCTGATACTGACATTCAGCTGAGGAAAACCAGTCGCACAGCAAGGTTATGAATTCACAAGAATCTGTGACTTCCCAAACACACACACACACACACACACTGATTCATAGGAGTTGAACAGTGAATGTTTTTTTTTGCCAACCCTTGCATTTTCGTATTGATAAGTGCTCGTGAGTAATGTGTACCAAAGAGCAGACAGTTTGTACATTTTCAGTCTCATGTACTGAAGGGATGTTGCAAATGGTTCCAAATTGTCCGTGAGAACTCAACATTTCAAACTGGGCCTCATCCCTGCTTCACTTCTTCCGTCTGAACAATCCTTTGTGTGAAATTGCTGCATCTTTCAACATGATGCAGAGGTTAAAAATGTCGGGCATGGAGACTGTCCAAAACTTGTGCTTTCAGCAATCTGGACGTTCATTTTTTTCTCCTGCAAAATTGCTCTGATCCTGCAGCAGAATGGTGTCGATCCAACAACTGATCTGAACAGCCCAACAGGTTCTATAACATCTTATTTCTCTAGAGCCTGCTCCATTTTGAACCCTGCCCCTTTTCCCCTAACCAGGATGACAACCAAACTGAGATATGGTCATAGACCATCATACTGAGTAGATACACAGTTTCTCCTCGAGTTACTTATTTTCACATGCAACCTTGCGTGAGGGTGCCAACCCAACCCAACCACAACTACTTTGGGATTGATTATGACTGGCTTCTCCAGTCTGGTGTCTTCCAGTATTGTTGGGATTACAACTTCCAGAATTTTCATCTGAGAAGATTATTTGTGATCTCTTTCAACTTTCAACCATTTGATATGAATTTTGGACTACGTTCTTCCTGTTCTATGCCCACCTGATTGGGTGCCAGTGCCTATTTATTTATTTATTTTTATTTATTTATTTTTGTCAATTGCTTACAAGATAATAGGTATAAGTAAAAGACATAGTTATGAATACATGGATACATATAAGAAAAATAAAAAAAAATAAAAGAAACAATAGGATAGGGATGGTAGGCACGTTGGTGCGCTTATGCACACCCCCTACAGACCTCCTAGGAAAGGGGTGAGGTCAATTCTAGGCTCATTTTAAAATGCTGATCTTGACCAACTATTTTAAAAGCCATAACGGTCCAGATGAGGTTGTCCAAGCCCAAACTTCCCCATTAGAAAATCTGCTTTGTGGAGCTTTAATTCAGCAAACAAAATGGAACAAGTCTTGGATCTAGTTACTTGGGTGAAAGATTCCCAGGAAATCTCAGGACTAAAGAATTTTCTACCTGCCAGTCTGTTCTATAGTCCCAGAAGAGAAAACTTCCCATAAGAAAGAATAGCAAGCCGCCTCTGTAACACAGTCCAGAGAACTACGTAGATATATCCATAAAATCACCAGGAATGTAGCTCCATTCAAGGGAGACTTTCCTTTTACTAAGCTTCTGAAAGATGTGCCAGCCTGGTCCAGCCATACCAGTTTTTCAGCAGGCAGAGCTATGAAGTCAATTATATTCCAACTGGACTCCACCTCCTGTTTACTGAAATGTTTGCATTTGCATGCTGGTTTGCAAATTTTGCCATTTACTGGTAGGGAAGATATAGCTTTAAGAGTGCACAACCCAAAAACTAAAGCAGCCATGGTTCATACTCTATATAGCACTACTTTGCAAATTTTGGATTATACTGATGCTTAGCTATTTTAATAAGAGTGAAATAAAAGATATTGAGATCGATCGATCGATCGATCGACAGACAGACAGACAGACAGACACATACTTTACTGTCTTGTGAATGAAGACAAATATACGTGTCCTGGGATGGTATTGCAAGATCCAATCTCAGTTGGTGGTCTTCTGGAGAGAGAGAAGTCCCCTGAGGATTGGCTCCAGCATGATCTGACAGCTTAGAAGACCAAATTTCTAGTCCTAGTGACTGACCCAGATTGGATCCTGAACTACTGTCCTAGTTTCAATCAGCCTTCAATGAACCACGGTGGCACAATGGTTAGAGTGCAGTACTGCAGGGCTGCTTCTGCTGCCTGCCTGCAGTTTGGCAGTTCGAATCTCCCCAGGCTCAAGCTGAACTCAGCCTTCCGTCCTTCCGAGGTGGGTAAAATGAGGACCCAGATTGTTTGGGAGCAAGAGGTTGACTCTGTAAACCGCTTAGAGAGGGCCGTGAAGCCCTGTGAAGCAGTAATATAAGTCTAAGGGCTATTGCTAATGTAATACACCTAATATGCTTGCCATTTTTCTTTTTCTTTCTATGGGAGAAGACTTGAGAGTTTTCTTTTTAAAAATCACAGCTTCACACTATGTTTTAGAAAACTGTGGCTAAACCCAAAGATCTTTCCTCATAATCTCTAAATTAAGAGAGGCCAAGGAATAGTTTTTCTTGCCTTATACTTTCCCAACATTTGCGGGTTATCTGAAGAAAGCACAACTTTTGCCCCAAACTACTTCACTGCCTTTCCCACCAAAGTTTTACTTACCCTGCTACATTTCTCTTCAACGGTGCATATTCCCTGCAGCCCACCCAGGAAAATGCCTCTGTGCCTTTAAGATTTGGAGCAATGCCCTTTTGAAGGGGAAATTATTATATTTCAGCAGAACTTCATCCTATAGTGATAGGAGGGGGTCGAGGGAAAAACCAAGTCGTGCCTTTCTTAGATGGGGTCAGCCCTACAGCCTTTTCTTCTGGAAGCACTTACTATTACAATTAATGGAAGTCTCCATCAAATGAGGGACAAATCATAAAATTAGGGAGATGGAAATTAGGCATGGACAAGTGTTCCAGGTGCAGGAGGAGGGGTGAGATTTATGGGGGAGGTCGTATTATAGCTAATGATTTTTGCTAATGACCCTCCAAAGTATAAAGTGGCACAGAGCCACTTTCGGTGGGACTCGAGAAAATCCTGCCATGCGGATGAAGGGCATTCCTTTTGAAGATTATTAAAAAAAAAAAATTAGCCTCTCCTTCAATGAAAATGACCCCCCCACCAACAGTTTTCTTCAAGTCAGTAATGCTGTGCAGGCAGTTTGCTCATTAAGAGTTAGACTTTCTGTTCTAACCAGAGAGATGTTACTCCAACCGTTTTCTGGCTCAAGCGCAGAAGGCCTGCTTCTCCTTTGCGCTGCCTCCCCTTACTTCCCCTTACTTACTCCCCTTACTTGCCTACCCCTTTACTTTTGGGGTCCCCAAACCTGGCAATTTTAAGACTTGTGGACTTCAACTCCCAGAATTCTTCTGGCAATTGAAGTCCACAAGTCTTAAAGTTGCTAAGTTTGGAGACCTCTGCTTTGTAGGTTCATATTCATCTTGTTTAAACCAGGGCTCTCCCACCTTGGCAACTTTAAGCCTGGAGGACTTCAACTCCCAGAATTCCCCAGCCAGCTTTATTTAAAAGATGCCAAGGTGGGAGACCCCTGGTTTAAAACATCCAGAAAAGCCAAAGAGTGGCCTTACACCAACTCAGGTGGAAGGAAATGCCTAGGGCAGCGGGCTTCAGGCTTGCTACTCTATGCTTCCATCTGAATAGCCCAGGTATCACACTTCTGCTGCACACATTTCCCCTTACTGCCTAAAACTCTGGTTAGGAAGTTGCAGGTATGAACAGATGAGGCTCCATAGGCAGGGCTCTGCTTTTTAAACTGTGACAGTATAGGGTGAGGATGTCCATCTGTTTAGCTGCCATGGTATGTACAATACTGGGGCACCGAAAGCTTCACTAACACAGCTCAGAAAGGAATAAGCAGCAGAGGAGAAGCAGGTCAATGACAGGTAGTCCTTGTCTTACAACCAGAATTGAGCCTAATTTTTTTGTCGTTAAGGGAGACAGTTGTTACATGACTTTTGCCCCATTTCACAAAATTTCTTGCCCTGGTTGTTAAGTGAATCATTGCAGTTGGTAACATGGTTGTTAAGTGAATCCGACCTCCTCATCGACGGAAGGTTGCAAAAGAGGATCGCATAACCCCTAGACGCTGCAACCGTCATAAATATGGAACCAATTGCCAAGCGTCTGAATTTGGCTCATGTGAACCATGTGGGGTGCTGCCAACAGTGTGGACAATGGTCCAGAGACATTTTTTTCAGTCCCCTTGTAACTTTGTACAGTCACTAAGTGGACTGCTGTAAGTCGAGGACTACCTGTGTAACAACAACAACAAAAAGGGAACTCTTTTTTAAGTAAACAAAAAAAAAAACCAATTATGAACATTATGACTGAAAGCAACTGTGATGACCCAGGGTGGGATACAAAATAAACACAGTCACAAAAAAAAAAAAAAAAAAAAACCCAGGTGAAAACCCCTTTTATTCCATCACTTTGCTTCCAAGCTCCAAATATCCTTGACTAGAGACAAAAAATTCCCCCACAAACAATTACAAGAAGAAGGAAATGCCTATAAATTATAAAGAGTAAAAAACAACAGGAATCAGGCAAGATAAGGGCTTGAAGACGTCCACAGATATCAGAACACACACTGGGAAGGACGCCAAACTCAGAGAGGAACCATAAACTAGAGATATTTCCATGCTTTGTTTCCAGCGCTCGCCCATACGCATGTCTGTCCTCTTATCCAGTTGTCCCAGCTGCAGCCCATGAAGGGGATCAAGGCCCTCTCCTCCCATGTAGACCACATCTCTCCCTTATCCTCTCCTCCCAGCATGCCCTAGGATGCAGAGGGGATGGGCCTGGGTCCTCCTCTGACTGCCCAGCCAGCCTCTGCCCTTCCCTAGCCTCCTCCACAACCTCCGGAGCCATACTTCCACTCCCTGTTGGCTATGCCTCCTCTTCCTCAGAGTCAGTCTCCGCCAGGGGCATGACAGCAACTCAGGGGACTTTAAAATGAAAGCCATATTCTTAACTTGACTATCCTAACCTACCTGAACCTTAAAAATCAAGTTTGGCGTTCTTTGGCACGTACGTATCATGGCACCATTATTGTGAAGTTCTCTTCCCAGGGAAGCCCGTCAAGCTGCCTTCCTTTTTAAGCAGTCTTAGAAATATTTTTATTTTAAAACCTATCTGAGGGTGAGGTTCTTACATATATATGTGTAGGCGTGCATACGCACACAAGAAACAGGATCTGTTTGGATCACATTTTAATTGTAAGCTTTGTGATATTCTAATGGGGTAATAGACCTCAAACAGACCCAGATGTTGTTGGAACAGAACTCTGATCAACCTGGGTTACTGGCCATATTAGCTGGAGATGACAGGATGTGCCAAGTTGGGGGAACTTTGTGCATATTGGGAACTAGTGCAAGCCTTATATATCTACCCAGACAAGTTCTCTTAGAAAGATTTTACTTTGAAAGCAAGGCAGAGAGCCTGCAACATCTGGGACTTACATACAAAGGAGGTAATGTTATATGAACTGGTATATGATACTGTAAAAGATATTCAGAATGCCACTAGGACTGTAAAATTATAGGAATTCAAGATAAGACAGTCTTCGTGCAATACAAATAAAGGAGTAATGAGACACCTTCTAGGGAGAAATTTGAGTTTCTGCTGTGTATTTTAAAAATCCTCCTGAAGAGTGGCAGTAAAACTAGTGTGTTGTCTCCCAAGACTTAACACTTTTGTATGCTTTAATAAGATACGAACAGGCTTTGAATACTGGATAATAGGCACGAGAGGCCCAAAGAAGACACTTTTGTTGGAGAAGATTAAAACACAAAACATACACACCGTTAAAGCTGCACTGCTCTAAACTCCCAGGAGAGGCCAATCTTGCCAGGAGCCTTTTGATTCGTAAGTTGGACCATTAGTTCTCCGTTCTTGGAGTGATAAAGGTTCTTTCTAAGTTTCATCCGAAGCACTCATCAGAAGTGGAAATGGACAGTGATTCACAGAAACAAGACTGTGTGCCAAAAAATCAGAGCTGGCGAATTTTGCTGACCTCGAATGTTAAGACTTTCTCCTCCTCCTCCTCTCCTCCCCCTATTCCAGCAGCTCCTTGCAAGAACCTAATGTATTTGACACAGCCTGAAGATTCAAGTGCCTGAAAGACGTCGAGCGTGAAGGAAATGGAAGGAGAAGAGAGATATGGAGTCATAAAGCATGGAAGAGATTGAACAGGAGAATAAGAAAGTGATACCACACGGTAACATGAGGTGTGGTTGTGATCATGATTGCTGGAATAAATATGTGGAAAGGTGGGTGCAGTTCTTGCGATGTGTAACTGCTTGCAAAATCTTTCCATTTCCTAAATCCAAAAAAAAGAGAGAATCAAATACATTCTCAAGGTGTTTTATGGTCTATTTGATAGGCTTCAGGGTACAATAGAAAAGTAGATCTTGTTCCTTGATCCCAAGACTGTGAAATTTGATTGCTGCCTAGTCCCAAAAAGCTTCAACTGGGCCACCCCATGTGCTTCAGGTTTTAAGTGTTGGATTCAAATCTGTCCTAGGCTGCATCAACAGAGGGATAGTATCAAGATCACGTGAAGTGTTTAATACTGCACATGTGGTCACCACAATATACCAAAAAGATGCCAAGGGCCTAGAAAGACAAGACAAGGGCAACATAGATGATTAGGGGGCTGGAGGCTAAACCATACGATGAACAGTTGCAGGAACTAGATATGTCTAGTCTAACAAAGAGAAGGACGAGGGGTGACATGATAGCAATCTTCTTATAACTGAGGAGCTATCGAAGAAAGGGGGCTCATTCTTTTCTCCAAAGCACCCGAAGGCAGGACAAGAAGTAATGGTTGGAAACTTATCAAAGAAAGATCCAACTTAGAACTAAGGAGAAATTTTCTGACTACAAGAGCAATTAACCAGTGGAACAGCTTGCCTCCAGAAGTTGTGGGAGCTTTTCCAGAAGAGTCCGGATGATCATTTGTCAGGAATGGTACAGGGTTTGAGTAGACCTAACTATTCTGACTATTCTGTTTGACAAATTAAAAGCCAAACTATTCTGACTATTCTGTTTGACAAATTAAAAGATTTTCTACTTTTTTTGGATAGCCCTTTCTAATTGTCTTAAAATAGAACTGAGTTTTAAAGTAATAGTCCAACTAAGCAGGTTTGTATGCCGTGGTTTGTTATTTTTTCCTCACTTCCTAGCAAAGGGGTGAAAAAGTTTCTAGCCCAAAGTGGTCCAGCCAGCTTCTGTGCCTAAGGCAGGAACAGATCCTGGATTTCCTGAGCTCTTTAACTATTACAACACGTTAGCTGACATCAACACTTGCCATGTATAGAAGCTAAATTATGATGTGTTAGTTTGGGCACATGCAATATCTGAGACAAATAGTTATTTCTGTGAAAAATAATATTTGGACCCCAAAAACGAATGAGTAACAATGCCATTACACCATCTGCAAAGACCTATGCTGACTGGAGTGATGGAATTCAACATGACCTCATGTCTCCACCCCTGTAGTCACTGGGACTTCCTTTGAAATCTGCTTTGAAAAATGTGGATTATACAGCTACCCTCCCAGAATTTCTTCTGAGGAATCTCCTAGAAATTTTTCTGAATACTTTGCGATCTTCTGTTCAATAGAGAGATTGTACTGAAGCCCACACAATCATTTTGTGAGGTCTCTGCTAGCAGATTAGATGAACCTACAAGTTTATTTTCTTAGGGGTACCTGACATGGCCTTTGCTGAAGGGTTTGCTTAAATTTACACACCCAATTATTCTGATCTCTTTATCCACCCAATGAGTCAAGAGGGATAATTATACCATGCCAAGGGGAAGAATATTGATTTCAACCTGGCATTACAGCACTCAAAACTCTGGGTAATTATGGACATCATTTGCTCCCAATTCAAAAGCAGCTCTGGATCTTTATAATTCTAAGATTTTGAAGGAGAAAGAGAGAGAGAGAGAGAAAGAAAGAGAGAAAGAAAGAAAGAGGGGAGGAAAGGAGAGGAAGAGAGAGAGAATATTTATTGTAGGGATATATATTTAGGGATGTACATTGAATATGTAGACACATAGGTGATTACACACAAGTGTGTCTAAGAATCCTGAATCCTGGGCCTAGAAAGAACAAGCTGAATTACATGCATACATTTTCTGTAAATTGATAGAATACTTAAGTTCTTTGTACTTTCTCTGCATTATTTCTTCTGCACTATTAGGAAAAGGGCAGTGAAATATTCAGGAGTCTGCACTTTGGAAATTCTGCTCAACCTCCTTTTTGATATTCCAGCAGACCTTTCCTACATACGTATTTTTAAATCTATGGACTAGAAGCTTGACCTCTCAAAAAAACCCAAACAAACCCAGAATCTCCACATCCTGATTTTCATGCTTGTGGCGTGACTACAAACTTTGCTTACATCCTGTACCAATTTTGGCTTGATTTATGTTTTCCAGACACATTGTTGTCAATCAGAATAACATCCATTTTTGATTAAGAGAACAAAATAATAATATGCAAAATCTCCAATGGACTGGGGGGGCAGGGCCACGTTTTTCTTGTAGCAGGTTAGGTTAGAAAGAGTCTGAGACGCTTCGAAATTAACAGCTGGATCCTATTTTTTTCTCATGAAATAAAAGCACTGCAAACAGGAAAACAACAGTTCCAAATAAATTTCCCAGAATGGGAAGAGTCTGATTTTAAAGGAGAGATTCATATTCACTAGTCAAGCACCTGCTCTGGATTTAGAAAGTTGTTAGTTCTCTAACATCTCTAGTCAGAGATCTGGCTGCCAACTATTATGGGAAAGAATTTCTCTGCCAGTCAAAATCATGATACTGGACTTGACGGAGATAAGTTGATAAGTTGATATCAATTGGTCTTCCCTTGTTGCCTCTCCCCCCCAAGGCTACTTTCTAGGCCTCCCTTCTTTTCGAGGTGAGCCACTAGAGAAGGAGCCTGTTTCAGGCACGGCACCCAGCCTCCAAAACATTCGAACTTTGCTTTTTCTTTCTGGTTTTGTAGGATATAAACTTCCAACGGAAGAAGACGAGGTCAACCTAGCTTTCATTTTGAGGGAAGGTTGGAGGTGGTGGGTGGATAGGTGGTTGAAAGGGAGGATGGTGTGCACGTTTGGTATCGCATAGAGACAGCATCTTAGCTCTTCTGGATCAGTCACGCTTTCTAATTCAATAAGGTGAGAAGGAGCATAATTTGATCATATTTGTTTTGCATCACTGCAAAAACAGAAAATGAGGGGCTGCAGAGCCGCACCAATTTACTTCATCTGACCTTGATTAAAAGAAAATTAATTGCCACATCTCTCAGGATATCTCGGGCAGCAACCAATAGGCTTTCAGGAAAGCCACAAAAAGAGGGGGGGAGGAGAAGAGGAAGGGGAGGGGGGGCCGAGAATAAGGCAGGGAGACGCTTTGCCCTTTCATCTCTTCGCATAAATGGCTGCTCTGGCAGAACAAGGAGGAAGTAAAGGGAAATAACAACAACAACCCCCCCACCCCTCCCCGCACACGGGGAAAACAGAGGCGCCTCTCTCTTGAAGCTCCCTCTGGCTTGGCTTTTGTGGACCCAGGTTCTACCAACTCCAGAGTTGGAGATATGGAAATGGAGATATGGAGATTCTCAGTCATCCAAGGTCTTGGTTGTCCCAAAGGGGCTTTTTTTCCCAAGAGGCAACTGGGCTTTCTGGTTTTTCTTTGATGGTGTTTCGCTTCTCATCCAAGAAGCTTTTTCAGCTCCAAGAGCTGAAGCGACTTCTTGGATGAGAAGCGAAATGTCTCCAACAACAAAAAAAGGAAAAAGAAAAAAAGAAAAATGAAGAAAGTCCAGTTGCCTCTGGAAAAAAAAGGGACAAACCATGACCTGGATGACTGAGAATAGGTAGGTAGGTAGGTAGGAAGGAAGGAAGGAAGGAAGGAAGATAGCAAAAGCACAGACTTATATACCACTTCACGGTGCTTTACAGCTTTCTCTAAGCGGTTTACATTTTGCCCACCTTGGAAGGATGGAAAGCTGAGTCAACCTTGAGCCTGGTAAGATTTGAACAGCCAAATTGCAGGCAGCCAGCAGGCAGCAGAAGTAGCCTGTAGTACTGCACTCGAACTACTGTGCCATCATAGCTCATACACAGGTGGTCCTCTACTTACAATCACAATTGAGCACTAAATTTCTCTGGTGAGACATCTGTTAAGTTAGTTTTGCCCCATTTTTTGGCCACGGCGAGTTGACTGTGGTGAGCTGGCCAACCATGGCAAGTTGGTGATGGTTAGTTGGCTGTGGTGAGTTGGCCATGGTGACTTGGCTGCAGTGAACTGTCCTGGAAGTGTAGCATCCTATGTAGCATTGGGCTCCTCGGATCTCATGTTTGGTCGTAGTTCTCACCCTTACAACAAACAGCAGTTACTGCAGAGGATCAGGTGTAAAACCTGCCCCCCAAATTAAGTTTTCTTGCATCTGCTTGGCTGTGCCTTCCACGGCTTATTAACTGTGAACATATGTCCAGAACTATCATGCTGGTGAATCTCCCAAGGTTAATTCCAAGTAAAACAAAAGAAAGCAGTTTTCCTCCTTAATAATTCATGGGCATCTTTAAAAGCCCCTGTTAAAAAGATACACAATTCCTCCTCTTCCCCAATTTTCTGATGTACTAATTAGCCAAGATCTGCATCCGATGTTATTCTCTATTGGACCTCAGTGACACTTTCTCTTCCTTCGACCAGACACAAAACCATCTGCTCCACTCATCCATCACTTGTCCTTTCTTTAGCATTTAGCGTCATGTTGACAAGTTGCAGCTTTCAGATAAGTTCTTTGCCCATACTAAGGCAACCAATTTAAAAAAAGATAAAAGAAAGGGGGGGGGAAATAAGCCTTCTTTAATAATGCTAGACTTTTAGACCCAAAGGTAGCTCTCATTCCCTCTCCTTCCTGGGGCCTGGAATTTCTTCAGTGAGAAATCAAAGAAGGGCATGGCCCAAAGAAGTATATTTGAAGAATTATTTTTACTCGCAGAGGTCTCTGGCACAGAATTCATGCTGTTAGGATCGAGTTTGGTATGTCCTCTGGTGCTTCATCCATGCATTAAAACATAACCCGTCAGTCAATCACAAGGATGCAACTCAAAAAGGCCCAATCTCCAGAGCTACTAAGGAGATGAAATGAGCCAAGCTCACCCAGTTCCATGTTCCTACAACTGTGGAGCATATCCGTTCGTGTGGATCCTGCCCAAGAAGGCAAGGCAAGAAACAATGGATGGAAACTCATCAAGGAGAGAAGCAACCTGGAATGAAGGAGAAACTTCCCAACCAGTGGAACAGCTGGCCACCAGAAGTTGTGGGTGCTTCATCACTGGAAGCTTTTTAAAAGACACTGGACAGTCATTTGTCTGAAATGGTATAGGGTTGGACAAGAAGACCTCTGAGGTCTCTTCCAATTCTGTCATTCTGTGTCTATATATTAATCAACCCGGACCAATTTCATTGGAAGTTCTGGTGGAGCTAACACAATCATTTTAATTGCCAAAAATTGAAATTAAAAATTCTCGCATCTTAACAACAAGGAATCAGATCTTTGAACCCAACTGCAATTTTTTCAGTGTTGTGTGTGTGTGTGTGTGTGTGTGTGTGTGTGTGTGTGTTGATGGGGTACCAAAGTTGTGCACACTAAGACATGTAAGCTGCTAAAATATCTGTACGTGGCATATTGTTAACCGTTCCAAAGGAAAAGCAAGAGGCCTCAAAAGTCAGGTAAAGCAGAATAGCGTGTTTCAGTTTAGTTTAATTTACTTTACTGTCATTGCACCTCGTACAAGGAAATCAAGCACCATCTTCAGTGCACATCATGACCATGGCTATGAAAATAAACACACACACACACATCCTTCACCCTTCACACATTGAACCGGAAACCCCCCACACCACACCAACACTGCACTATGCAACAGAATTCAGAAGAGCTGGGATAGATTTTCTCGCTTCTGTGGCGGCAACCATTTATTTATCGAATTTGTAGACCGCCCATCTAAACTCACAGAGCTTCATAAGTGTGCACTACACAGGTTGAGTATGTGGTGGATAGGGACACTCGTGTTCAAAAACTTTGTGTCCACAGCTGGGTGCGTGTATGTGTATGTTTGGGCACATAGTAAAAAGTACAGCATGTGTTTCAGCGTTACAGGGAGTTGGGGATGTTTAGTAATTAAATCCCTTTTCATCCTTCTGCACCTGTCTCCTTCTGAAAACTGAGAGAACAGACGTCAACCAGGACAAGGGCTGGACTGAATACAGCCAATTCTGAAATATTTATTAGCTTGTGACACCACTCAATAGCAGAAGAGGAATGCCGGCTAATCCACCCAGCAAATGCTGGCTTGGTGGAGGGACATTTCTCTACAAGTGCCTCATTATATTTCAACTACTGCCTCGTACTTTGTCAAAAATGGTATCGTTTTTAATTTGTTGTCTATATTTGCTTGCAAGCGCATTGCTGCCTCCCCTCCAACCCTGCCCTGCTGTTGCGGCCAGAAATTTAGGAGCACCACAAGTGTCAATTTTTTTTTTTGCAAGCAACCTTCTTAATCAGTCGCACAAATTGCAGCCAGAGTTGTTAATTTCAAATGGCAGGAGGTAGTGGTAGGTAGGATGGGATGCACCCCGGGTTTCATTTATGGGTTTCGCTCGCTCTGGATCACACCACTGAACTCAATCTTTCTTCCCCTCCGTGTTTTGGGGAAAAAAATAATGGCGGGTACATATCCTTAATGGCTATGGGCCAGAGGTGGTCTTCAGCAGATCATGACCGGTTCTGGAGAACGGGGGGCAGAAAAGTTGAGTAGTTCGGAGAACCGTCCAATGGCGGTTGGCCCTGCCAACCCCATCTCTTCTCTGCCTCCCATCAAGTCCCAGCTGATCGGCTGGGTCTCCTCCGGTTGCCCTGCACAGGAGAACGGAGCTGGAAAGCAGGTTAGTGGGGTGGGGAGGGAAGGGGGATTTTGCAGTAACTTCCCCCTATCACGCCCACCAAGCTAAGCCCGCCAAGCCACGCCACACCTGCCAAGCCACACCCACAGAACCAATAGTAAAAAATTTTGAACCCCACCACTACTATGGGTTCAAATCTTACAAAGTACCAGGACTACAGCTTGCTTTCAGAATCATGTCAGGTGCCAGGCCAAATGAGGTGGATCAAACTTGGGGCTTAATTCAGGATTGAAAAAAATCAACGAATTAAACTAAAACCACAGGTCTTAAGTCTATCAAATGAAAGAGCAGAACTGGAGGGAGGGGGAATTGGAAACCTGTCCTTGTTCAGGTAAAATTCCACCCCCTGATTGTCGTTTCTCACTGCAATGTGAATGAAACATTGTTTTAAGTGCATTCCACCATTGGGACCAACTGAGTGATCTATCCAGATCTCTCTTACACTTCTCTGCAATATCCATTAACATAGATCTAGTGAAGTAAGACCCACTGAATCCAGTGGAGATCAGCCACTGTAAGGAAGGATAGAATTGTAGCATTAAATATATTTAGCGTGAATAAATAGTGCATTATTCATTTTAAAGTTATAAATAAGCGTGCAACTAAATGAAAAATTCCAGTCTCCCCAATCACACTTGTTCCAACTTCTACCCTGAGATCTCCACTCTCTCCTGATATCAATCTATTCAAAAAATGCAACTGTACACAAAAGTTTCACTTTCAGATTTCTGGTGTTTCTTTGCTCAGCCCAAGAAGCCCTCCAATGGTCTTTAAATACAATCAAGTGGATCTCAGTAGGCCAAAAATGTGTTGAAGGTTGTCATGGAAGTTGAAAGCCAATGCATCTAAAGGGTACCAAGTTGGGGAGGAGGAGGAGGAGGAGGAGAAGAGGACAGCAGGA
>BLBF01000057.1:6318587-6344729 GCA_015471245.1 Laticauda colubrina
AGTTGTTTAAGTTGTTTCGCTTCTCATCCAAGAAGCTTCATCAGTTCTGGCCAGAACTGATGAAACTTTTTGTCTGGGAATCTTCACAAATACACAGACATGATTATTTAACCAACCTCCAATATGCACTATAGAATATTATATGGTCTTGTATCCCAACAGTGCACAAAATAACACATACAATTTTATCAGAGGTCTTTAAAAATAAGATTCTTTGCTAGATTAGTAAGTTCCATTGTTCAGTGCTATATACTGATGGTGCCAAATCAAAGTGTAGTATTAACATGCCCACTTTAGATACGCGTGTTCAACTAGGCCAAAACGGGGACCGTTTGTGATTCAGTATAGCAATAGCACTTAGATTTATATACCGATTTGTGATGCTTCACAGCCCTCTCTAAGCCGTTTACAGAGTCAGCCTCTTGCCCCCCAACAGTTTGGGTCCTCATATTACCCACTTCGGAAGGACAGAAGGCTGAGTCAACCTTGAGCCTGGTGGGGTTCGATCTGCCAAATTGCAGTAGGAGTAGCTTGCAGTACTGCACTCTAACCACTGCGCCACCGAAACTCTGTATGCTGTGTTAGTATGTTGTGTGATCCAGGCATTAAGCGGAAACACATTTTATTTGTTTGGCCACAACAGCAATGTTATTTTATTAAGATGGATTAAGAATTTATTGTGTGGTGTAAATGCTGCCATTAAGTGGAGATAGCTACATTGCCTACTACTCCGAGTATTTTATTTCTAGTTTAGTCATTCATTTGTTCACTAAAAAGTTCCTAGATTGTTGATTTCACAGGGTCAAGGCAGTTTACAGGCATCATAAAGCTCACAACAATAAAACCTTCTCCTCATATCACAACTCCTCCTAAAATAACTTGTAGCCCTCAGGAAAAAAAAAATCAACCAGTCCAAAAACAAAAGATGCCCACTCTTTGTCTCTATGCATGCGGAAATAAAAGTCCTTAATCATGGAATGCAAGTAGAGCAGGGACCCCACAATCGCACTTAGACTTACATATTGCTTTATAGTGCTTTACAGCCCTCTCTAAGGGGTTCACAGAGTCAGCATATGTCCCCCCAACAATCTGGGTCCTCATTTAGTGACTTCAGAAGGATGGAAGGCTGAATCAGCCTTGAACTGGTCAGGATCAAACTGCTGGCAGTCAGCAGAATTAGCCTGCAATGCTGCATTCTAACCACAGGGAAGGGAAGGGAAGGAGGAAGGGAGGGGGGGAGGATGGGAAGAATAGCAATCAGACTTATATACCGCTTCACAGCCCTCTCTAAGCAGTCTTGCAGTCTTTAAAGTCTTGCCTCCAACAATCTGGGTTTTCATTTTAACTGACTTCGAAAGGATGGAAGGCTGAATCAACCGGTTACCGAATGCTTCAACGCCTTGTTTTAAATGCCGTCATTTTTCCAGCGTATTTTGCCTGTCCCTCACCGATAAGTGAATTCTTACATCAACCGCTAGATGTAAGAAATGGGACTAAAGTGATTTCTTGTAAATATCGCTAAAAAAGAGCACAAGATGTAACTGTCTGATGGATGAATCCCATCAACTGATGCGGATTCTGGATAGTTTTGGCATGATGCATCCATCGTTGCAACTTGTTGTGTTGGAGAAATCATTAGCTGTCTCTGGGGCGAGACAGCTAAGTACATTAAGGGGGACGAGGACATGCCATGAGCCAAATGGCTGCTCTTATTGTTCTCAGAAGAGCACTTAGGATGTTCTTAGGATCAAAAAACTCCTCCATAGCATGTCAGAAATGGGTCTGTTGTTTGAGATCTAACTCTTCTCTTTTTGAAGGACACTTCTTTACAATTTTAAGTCCAAAATGATCAAAGGAGGTTCAGCTTAAAGTTATCATCCTTTAAGGTACTACCATATACACAATACACATTTTTAGACAGCAATTTATTGTCCATCCATTCATCCCTCTTTCCATTATTTCAGGCTTCTCTGGCGCCAAAGTATTTGTAAGTTCATTTCACTGTTAGGTACCAACAAAGGGTGAACAGCAGTGCCATAGGCCTATGCCAAGTCAAAATATTCCACCCAAATTAACAGTTCACATTTATAAGTTGCAGGTTGTAGAGCCTGCCTATTGCAAAAAAAAAAAAAAAATGGAAAGGAGGAAGGGAATGAAGGCAAATCAGAGATAAGGAATAATGGATGGAAACTAAACAAGGAGAGATTCAACCTGGAAATAAGTGAGAACAATCAACCCAGGGAACGGAAGTTGCCTCAGAAGTTGTGGGAGTTTCATCACTGGAGGCTTTCAAAAAGAGACTGGACTGCCCTCTGTCAGAAATGGTGTAGGGTCTCCTGCTTGGGCGGGGGGGTTGGACTAGATGACCTACAAGGTCCCTTCCAACTCTGTTAATCTATAAATCTGATATTCTCACACTAGAGAAGAAGAGCTGAAGTTGAGGGAAAGGGAGCTTTGCTCAAAACATTATAGCAAATTCACCAATGAGATTTGAGCGATGGAGTTTCCAGTTTACATTTCAAGATGAAAAACAGGCAAACAGAAAAAAAAGAGTACTGGATGTGCCAAAGGTGTACCCAGACAAGCTTCTGTTTCCCGTGATTGTCAGGCAAGTTGCATCTGGAAAGTGCAGAAGTAGGTCTGAATTCTTTTTAGACAGGATCAAACAGTAATATTCAGAGGCATCTGAACACGAGTGCTTTGTTCTCCTATTCTTGCTTGTTTCTCACAGGCCTCTCGCTTCTGAACTTAGATGCTCCATGGTACCATTGTTACTGAAATGTATAGGCTTTGACTTCATGTATTTGTCTCATCCCATTGAAGACATCGTACATCGACTGGCAATTTGCACGCATAGCCAAAAGAAACAGAGATTGCAAAATGTTTGGAACAGGATACCTGCTTTTCTGTTTCAAATTGCAGAAGTACTCTGCAATACACACAAAAGAAACACAGGGTTGATCCCCAGATCTACTGATGGATGTTTCAATTGCTCATTGCTCTTACACTGAGTTGTGTGGTTTTTTTTTTTAAAGAGATGGGGTATTTTTCCTTCCTTTATAACCTGCAGTGGGAACCCACTGAGCCAATGGGAAACTTAGATTGAAAAAGAAAAAAAAAATATTTTCCCAAGGCTGAACACTGAAAAGCAAAGCTCTGGCAGGACATCACTAAAAGCATAACATCTGGAGGGGGGAAACCAGCTGCATGTCAGGTCACCCTCTGGCCACTTTTTCCCAAAGTGTTGCCTTTCGCAATGGTAGACCTGGAGTGCAGCACAGCTTCGTTCTCTCTGGGTGTGCTTCCCCTTTAAGGGCAGCCTCGAGCTGTCTTTATTTGCTTGTTGAAACTGTTCAGTTTTAGGACATGGGGGGGAGGTCACACCTGTTGTGGAACTTGATAGAAGGCTTATTTATAAACTTTCAGAGCCTGAGATTCTTGCAGAGCTGAAAACGTTGATGTCCGGAGGGGAAGGTCACCGAAATGCTTGTTTATAAAAGCAGCACCAACTGGAAAAACCATAAAAGTCTGAAATGATGAAATTAACAAACGATTGGACCAGGGCGCGTTGGGCTGCCTGTTTTTTTGGGCCTGGACAGCAAAAGCTTGCACGGAAAATCCAGCCAGTCAGCAATTCCTCCTTTTCATTTTCTTCTTGAAAAGTTAGTTGTTAGACCCAAGTGCGCAAGCTTATGCGCCTCTTGCCTCAAAAGAAGTGGGGTGAAGGAGGAAGAGCTCCTCTTAGTTTTATATAGTCTGGTTTGGGGGCATAGAGGGGCTGGTTGTAGAGTATTTTCCTCTCTTAATTTGACCTTGATTGGGAAAGGGGGGGGGGAAAAGAGCCTCAGCAGTGGTATAAGTGCTGCTACTAATCCGTTCTTGACTTTTGAGACTTCAAAGGGTTGTGCCACATTTGCTAGAATGCAGGATGATCTTCAGTGAGAATGAAATCCCGGTTATTATATCTTCTCCTACCCATTCCTGCAAAATTTACCCATTTTGTGTGTCTCTGTGTGTGTGTGTGCGTACATGTGCAAACACACCCCTCTATTTCGAGGTTTCTCTCTGGGCTCTTCCGGGCGACCTCTCACGTGCCGGTGGAAGTGGCTCTGCTTGCCCACTTCTGGCACGATTGCCTTAGTTTCACCATCACGGCTCTTGGCCCTTGCATGCTTTGCTACAGGCAACAGGAAATCATCCAGGAGGTTCCTGATTGGGGGCCAATCCTACTTTTAAAAGCCTTTCCAAGTTCTCAATGAGAGGGCATAAATAAGCAAGACTAAACACAGGTAGTCCTCGGCTTAGGACCACCAGTGAGCCCAACATTTTTTCGTTTGCTGAGTGAGACATTTGTTAAGTGAATTTTGCCCCGTTGCACGACCTTTCTTGCCACCATCGTAAAATGAAACACTGCAGTTGTTAAGTTAGTAATGCCTCTGTTTTTTTTCCCATCGAAGTTCGCCTATCAGGTCACAAAAGGGGATCGCGTGACCCCGGGACACTGCAACCGTCATAAATGTGAGTCAGCTCCCAAGCATCTAGATGTTGACTGCAGGGAGGCTGCGACGGTCATTAAGTGTGAAAAACAGTCACAAGCTGCTGCTGGAACTTCAAACAGTGACTAAATGAACTCTTGTCGGACGAGGGCTACCTGTGATGGAGGAGGGGGCTTTGCAGGCATGGGCTGGAGGACCTCATAATTTACTCCTCATCTGGAGGGCGTTTTTTTACCTAGACCCAGAGCTCTTGCTTCAGCCACGGTGCATAGAGCTCACTGCCCTTGTCACCTGTCCTGTGGCAGAGAGAGGATAAATGCATCTCTCATTATTCTGTTTCAGCTCTCTTGTACGCTTGGTGCCCAAATGATGCTCACATTGGGAGTTGAGTACTTTTATACACACATACACACACAGAGGGGGAGAGAGGGAGAAGGGGGGGAGATGGAGGGAGACAGAGAGAGGGAGGGAGAGAGAGAGGGGGAGAGAGAAGGAAAGAGAGAGGGAGAGAGAGGGAGAAGGGGAGGGAGATGGAGGGAGACAGAGAGAGGGAGGGGGAGAGGGAGGGAGAGAGGGAAAGAGAGGGGGAGAGGGGAAGAGAGAGGGAGGGAAAGGGAGAGAGGGGGAAGAAGAGAAGGAAGGAGAGAGAAATTTAGTTCCTGGGTCCCTCCGAATCCCTCTTTCAGGAAAGCTTCATTTTCCCTCTCAGTGACTGATGGCTGAACAGGTGGCCGCTGGTCGGCAAGTGTCATAGGAACATGTCGTTTTAGAAATGGACAATTTGCAGCTCACTTTCTCTGGCTGACCGGGTGGTTTTTCTGCTGACACATTCTTGCCTCTTCCAGCCAAAATAACTCATGGTGCATCTGCCCCCACTTTTCTTCAGCGGCTGGGGGGGAAGAAACAACAACAACAAAACCAACCAAAGCCATTCTTTGGGAGGTGTGGAAGCAGGGAAAACTACACTGAAGAATTTGGGGGCTTTCTGTAAAAGAAGAGGGTTTCCTTTCAGCACAGCAGAGCTCAGGCTCAGAATATTCATCTTCAGATGGTTGCATTTCCATTCAAGGTGATGCAATTAACTATTTTAGGAAGTTGCCAGTAATTATAGAGTGATTGTAACACATTCTCCAACTGCGGAGCATCTGTGCACCTTCCCAGAACTTTGGGCAAACATCAGAATATTTTGGAAGTCCAACTTCCTTCTGCTCCTTTATTCCTGGAGAAAACAGAAGAAAAAAATGGCCAATTTGAACAGATTTCCAAAATATATGTTTCACAGGAGAAGAAACATTGCTTTCCATCCACAGCAGGTAATTAAAATGGAGGCATAAAGGAACTGATGTTCTAGAAGAACTTTGTTCTTCTAAATCCCGGATGGTTTATGTTCACCTGGACAATAATACTATGCATACCGAAAGCTGTATGTAGGGGACAAGATGTGAGCCACATATCAGATCTACACCTGCGTAATATGATCTTCCCCATTTCTATCACTCCCATTTCTTTCTTCTGCCCAGTGGCCGATTCCCACAATGAACTAGAGGGTGACCCAAATAATGCAAGAAATTGTTAAAAAATATTTTCTTAGCAGCATTGGGTGAAGAAGAACTTACTCATCTGCAACACACAAACACTTCTCAAGGTTATAAATTAAAAGTGAGCTGAATTTAAAATGCAAGAATGAAATCTTCCTGACTTAGAGATTGCTTTCAGATCTGAAGGGTAGTCAAGATCTTAATGCATTTTTCAGTGAAGAACTGATAACCTGTGATGCTTTCTATACATTTCTGTGTCATCATTTTTTGCCATTCTCTATCCACTGTAGGACGAAGGCCTCTTCCATGTGTTTCCAACTCATCCTGAGTCCATATGGCTCACCATACTTGCTGATGTTGTTGATCCATTTTGTTTGAGGTCTTGTTCGTGGATGCTTTTGATCAAGTGGGACAGCCTTGATTCCACCTGCACTCAGTTCTTCTTGCACTTTCAATACATGGCCTTAAAATACTGGATTATTCTGAGGTATACATCCAAGGCAGTTGTGGTAAATAACTTGTGTTTTTTCATTATGCACCTCTACAATGCCAGACTGATTACAGAGAGTGCTGAAGGTAATTTCTGAATGGCTGGCTCAACTTCATTCACTTGCCCTATGCCAACTTGGATTTTGTGAATGGGTCTTCACAACTTCCATGAATGAGATGTCTTTTATTATTCCACAAATTTCATTCTCATAATTTCTTCCTGATTTCTGTACACTTACAAAACTACATTTGATCAGGTCTGGCTCTCCTTCCCCGAGTCTCAGTTTTAGACACCTTTTCACAAAAGAAGAAAATCCTTTGTCTTGCTTGTCTTTGATTATATTTGTGTCTTGCTTAGGAGTTTATTTGTTTCCATGTTTGGGGGGGGGGGTGGAAATTGCACAGCTCTGTCTTCCTTAGTTGATTATGCCCAAATCTATTTTAGATCATGACTTTTCTCCTTTGTGTGTCATTAAAGCTTTCTGTGTATGCATTCCTTTCTCCTTCACCCATTTGTGAATTATGTTGTCTTGGGTGCATCTTTTGCTGTCTTTACAGTTTCCAAATCTCTCCCGCCCCCCTGGTATATGCACATTTGGCAGAGGGGGCAGAGAGAGGGGAGAAAATTGTTTGTCATTTTGCTTTGTATTTACCCCTGGATGTTTTTTTCCCCCTTCTGTTTGCATAAAGTAGATGGAGGCTACAATTTGGTGATGAATTCTATGAATACTAATCTCAGACTACCGTTGACCTGAGGTCAGCTAAAGATCAAAACCAAACCATTTAATATTTTCCTTTTGCAGATCAATAGAAGCATAAATTCACTCTCAATGACAACTATAATTTCAAACAGATCTATAGGACTCAGGCTTACATTTCCAAGATCAGTTGGGGAAGCAAAAGAAAAGTGACTTTCTGCCTTCTTTTTTTTCCCCTTTTACTCCTGAATCTCTTTTGCCTTTTTTTTATTGCACCGAAATGCTATTTTCAGCAGCTGCTGCTGCCATATAAATATCCCTTGTTTTTCTTCTCCTCTTTCCCTCCTGGTGAAAAGGGCAGGAGACCTATTGAAAATTCTGCTTTATCTCTTTCAGGCGAGTTCAAGTGTGGGTCGAACAATCGATTCTTCCTCCTTTTCTTTTTTAAGTTTCCTGTCGTTCTTTCGCGCAGATCAGCACTGGGAGAAAATAGGAAGGGCAAGCTTGCATGCTCACATCCAAACGAACAGCGAGCAGAGTTCTCTCCCTCTGTATGTTGCATCTGACACATGAAGAAAAACCATCAAATGTATCCCCCACCCCCCACCCCAAAAAAGGTAGATGCGGGAATGATCAAACTTTGAATGCAAGTTTTTAATCCTTGCTTCTGAAGGCATTCCATTTTCAATAAAGGTGAGGTGATTAGAAATGCAACTTTTTTTTTCTTAACCTATATCCATAATTAGCTTCACCTATAATCCAGACGTCTCCAAGGTGGCATTTAAGGAGGGGGGGGTGAGGGGGGGGTGGAAGCAGTATTTTTGCCACAATTACTCAAGGTAAGGATAGAAAAGATTTTAAAATGGAAAAAAAACCCATCAAGCAAGCAAAATATACCATGTTCTTAGTTCTTCACCATTATCACAAAATATTATTTGGAACTAAGACAAACACACAAAGACTCTCCAATAGCTTTATGAAAATTCTTTGCTTGTGGAAAAAGTGTAATTTATCCCTACCCACCCAACCCCAAAGCTGTATTAAATAGTAGGAAAGAAAGGTGAGGGGGGAGGATTTGCTTTGTGTGGAAATAAAGACTGTGTAATGTGAGGACTTTTATTGCTAGCAATCAGGGTATTGCTTCTGGCAGTGGCTAAAGGTGGAAAGGAAAGATGATTTAATTTATAGAAAGGACAAAGATGTCATGTAACAGATTTAATCATTGAAAAGGAAAAAAATTAAAGAAAACTGGCTAATGCTGTAATTTACATTTCAGGATAATAAACGGGGGAGGAGAAACTATTGGAAAACACTGAGAGGGTGGGAAAAAAAACAAATGAGGAGAAATAAATAGATTTGCCTGTAAAACTAATAAATTTTAAAACAAAACCAGAAAGCAAAACACAACCCTGCGAAGTGCTGGTAAAATGGACCATCGATTTTGGAGTTCATCTGCATTTTGTATTTTAATAATGCTTACTCTCTCTCCCTCTTTTGCAAAATATAAAAGCTGATCTGATAAATATTAATTTGAACCATCATAATGTATTTGAAAATTCCAGCTAAAATGTCACCACATGGAACATTAATGTAATATTTCAAGGCCCTGAGAGCAATACTCATATTGATTGCATTTATTCCACTCTAGGGAAGAGAAATAACTCTTCAATGTGGGACACATCTGGTAGCCAAAGATGTAAAGAGCTGAGGGTGGAAATGCTTAAAAAAAAAAAAGACGAGAAAAAAGAAGAAATGGAATCCAACTAAGGGAGAAAAAAATATATACATAAAATATATCCAAGACTGGAAGCATAATTGGTAAAGCCAAACTAGGTAATTTTGGCTATGGTTTGTTATTTGTAAATCAAACTTTTTTTTCCCTCTTTTAAATGCTACGTACATACATTGTTCTTGTTTTTTTATAAAATGTATGCTAGGGCAACTCTTCACCCCACTGCAAGTTCACATACATACATACATACATACATACATACATACATACATACATATATATGCTTACAGCAGATACAAAAAGAAACAGGCACTTTGACACAAAACTCTTGTCACCATCACAGCAGATAGACTAATATGCAAGGAACGTGCTTGCTGAAAACTGTCAGAAGGAAAGAAAGAAAACCCCAAAGAGATGGCTTCCATGCACAGCTTTTGAATAACAAGCTTATTCTTCATAAGAAGCCTTTTTTTAGTTTTTGTTTTCTTGCAGATAGTGGGCTTTTTGACTTGGCAAGGAAGGAAACCTGCTTGTAAGACAAGAGTGTATATCTTCCTGTGATTCTGCAGGAGGAGCTTGGAGACACACCACCTGTCCGTCATAAAACGGACCTTTTCCTTGTTGTTTAAGAATATTGATGTTTGTTAGGTCTGAGGCGTCGATGTGTCTTTGTGTGAATGATGCGAAATCTGACTCAATATTGTGATTCTGAATCTGACACTGTTAAATACAGGCTGGCTGCAGCTAGAGGGGCTAGCGAATCAGGCTTCCCACTAAGCCAAACAGGTTGATAATAATCACCATTTCAAAATATAGCGAAACGCAAAACTTCCACAGGCGCTGTTTGAAGAATTAGCGGAATCATTGGTTTAGAAAAGAGGATGTATTTATTTATTGCCATGGACAAAATATGCGTGTGTGCATGCACACACACACACACACACTTCCTGCCTTTGCCCTTGGGGTGGGGATTTTTAAATTAGAAGGGAAAGATTCTTCTACGAAGAGATTTTCCTTTCAATCTCCCCCCCCTCCTTAAACAAAATGGGAAACTCTTGAGAATGGGACCTATCATTTCTAATTTAATACCCAGAAAAGTTTTATTTAGGGCTTGAGCAAGGAGATCTGGTTGTTGATCGGAAGCTGTTTCCATGGAAATATTCTATTAGTCAGAAATGCTTCTGAAGGAGCCCTAACAGCCTCATGGATGTTTACAATGTTTGTTTATTTAATTTATTTCCCACCTTTTATTATTTGTACAAATTAAATCAAGGCAGCAGACAAATCCCGTGCTCCTTCCTCCTCCTATTTTCCCCACAACGACAACCCTGCGAGGTGAGTTGGGCTGAGAGAGAAGGACTGGCTCAAGGCCATCCATCTGCTAAGTGAGAAAATTTGGTTTAGACGCAGAGATATACTGCGTTTATGTTCTTATACTGGTTTATGTTCTTATACATTTATAGGACTCAACCTCATCACCAACTCCATAAACCTGTGAAAAATCTATCAGCAGTCTCCAGGAAGCAAAGGAGCTATATTCAAGACTATGAATATCAGGATAAGATAAAGGAATAAAGGATCTACTCCTGCAGATTTTGGTCCTGACTGCTGAAAAGACATTTGAATGTGCTATGCTTTCCTTCCTGAGTACCTGCATTTAATAAATATTTCCTCTTAACAGACATAACTTTTACAGGTAGGTGTTGTTGCAGCAATACACATCAATAAGAGTCACCTTGCGGCAAGAAAGGGCGGCAAACAAATTTATTAAATAAATACAATAAACAGATACCAACTTTTCCAGCTTGCATGCAATAGTTGAGAGATTGATGCAACTGTCATAGCAATCATGCCTATTCTTGTGGTAATGCTTGTTATTTTATTATTATTAAAAAATATTTCCTGCCTTTACTTGCAAGCTCAAGGTGGCTGTAACTTTTAACAAAAAGTCCAGACCGGAAATCAGCTGAACTGTGAGTAGTTTAGGTAGCAAGAGAAATTAAGAACGAGTGGGGTTCAGCCACCATTGTGTAAATACTACATTATCTCAACCAATGGCTGCTTGAATTAACAATAACTGAGAAGCAGCTGATTTATATAGTTGAACAATAGGTCCCAATAACCTATAACAGGCTCACTAATATCTCTAGTCTTTCTCGGGGTCTACTAATTAGAGAAACCAGTGACTTAATCTGGAATCATCTTCATACAGAACAGGATTTGAACACTGAATTGCAATTTCTGCAAGACATTTTGTAACTTTCTTTCTTGGAAGTTTTAGCTGATCCTTTCAGAGGCTCCCCTGCTTTTAACCCTGGACCTCATAGCCTAGGTTCACTTTTAACACCAGGTGCAATACCAAATTGGCAAAGTAAATTTCCCCAGTCTCAAATGAGGAAATCTCAAGGAAGGAGGATGCCTCTCTCTATTTTCTTAAGATCTTTAGAAATTACATGAGTGAATACTTGGGTGGCACAGTCCTTGCTTTGCCGAAGGCCCCAAATTCTATCCCTGGCAGTTCTTCAGATTGCTAGGAAACAGCACTCTCTAAAACCATGACATTAGTATAACCTTATTGGGGTGGACAGGCTAATGGTTAAATGTAAGCAAGGCAGCTGCTCCAGCACCCCTTCAGCAACTCCTCCTAAGATTTCCAATAATGCTTTCTTGCTTCTACCAACAATATGCACGAAGCAAAGGCCCAAGGCAGCCCACCAAGCCATGAATGGCAAATACCATCTTTGCTATGTTGTGCCATGGGTCCCTCACAACAGCAATAAGGAAAGGTGCAGGATATTATCCTCATTATTTGGCAAGCCCCCCCCCCCCCCCAAAAAAAAAAAAAAAAAAAAAAAGGTGGCATTCTCATAATTCCCAGGCAGCAAGCTCAAACCTGTAATCCTGATTTGGTTTGGGAAAGTCACAGACCAAAGCATGCAAGGAAAGTAAAATTACAAAATGAGAAAAGGGGGGGGGGGCGCAAAAAAACGCTGCAATAAATTAGGCTGTTTGTAATACAGTAACTCCACCAAAATCAGCACGACTAGGACTTGCTCAGAGGGTCCAACTGTCTGTTGTAAAAGGGGGCGGGAGGAGGAATCAATCCACAAACATCCAATGATTTTGCACTGGCAAAGCTTTATGCTGTCCTTTGGCCTATAAATGGTTAAAAACCCTCTTGTGTTCATTTAAACTGTCACTTTGCAGAGCTGCCAAAATATTTTGATGGCTTGTACCAGATATCCTTGGCAGACTGTTCTTACAGTTGAAACGGGTGGGGGGAGAAAAGGGGAGAAAGGTAGTAGAGATAGGGAAAAGTTGTCTCAAAGAATGAATAATGCATAACAAAGGCGACACCTACTGGCTTTAGATCCTTTTAGGAGAAACTGTGAGCTAAATGCTTAAGAGGAAAGTAGATACACAATAAAGTGATTTAGTCTCATTTCCTTCTTTTTCCAGTAACTAAGATTCCACCTTATTCTCCCTATCTGACCCTATTCATATAGGTCATCACAGATTTTCCATTTTTCATCCACTGCCACAAAATGAGTATTTCATTGTTTCGTATCTGTTTCCGATACATTCTACTTTTCTTGCATGTTAAGAATAACATACAGAATAAAACAAATGAGCAAATACATTTTTAAAAAAACGAGAATGTCAGCTCTGATCATGTTGAATGACAGACTGTTTTCGCACATTGTGTTTGGGACTTCAACACAGGTTAAAAAGTAGATTATTTTCATATTTCAGGTATGTTGAAGCGTAGCAAAAAAAAACCTACTGAGGGATTAATGTACGTTCAATCGCAACAGATCAAATTGTTTTGCATTTTCTGTTTACGTAATAGCAACAAGGGAACATTTTCTTCTAAACAATATTCTGAGAACACATTGGGAAAATCCTTGTTCAGCTTTGGTCTGTAACTAGTGTTTAACCCTCTGGAGGTAGCAAGGAAAGGAAAGACCCCAGAACAAGTATTCCTCTTTAACAGAACTCAAAATGGCATAGATCACAAGTGGCAAACCTTCTTTAAATAATTCCAATTCTTTGTCCAAAAAAAAGCCCCCAAACAAACAGCCTGCATGAAAAACTTATCCCAACTTATAAAAATGGGAGAGGTATATCCTTAAGACTAGGAGATGTCCAAAAGGGAAAAATCTCGAGAATGAGTTGAACTGGCGACATTAAACAAAAGTTCTATTTGAAATTAAATGTACTAGAATGAACAGGTTGCCTTTTTTCACTGAGTTTATAACCCACTAGAAATCCAGATGTTCTTTGTCAAGTTGTTTGCGAGAGGACCTTAATAGGGGCCTATCAACAATTCATTTACAGGAAGGTGGCTCCCCTCTTGTACTCTCTTATTAATATAGTGCCAGGGTAGCTGGGGCCAAGTTAGATCTGGATGTAATCTATTCTAGTCCATTACTACAACTCTGGGAGAGATGAATGGGAAACAGCCACAGTTAAAATACATTTGGCAAACTATTCTTGCCAATGGAGGTAGCAGAAAGGAAATGAATGGCCTTTTGGGATTGGTCCAGAATTAAATCTTTTTTTTCCCCCTTTGAGAAATACACTGGGGGGAAAAAGAGCCCGCTTCCACAACCAGAAGCCATTCAACTCTATTTGAAACCAGCAAGCAAACCATCGCATACAGGTAGTCCTCGAATTACAACTGTTTGTTTAGTGATAGTTCAAAGGAACAATGGCAATGGAAGAAGTGACTTATGGCCATTTTTCATACTTAGTCAGTGGTGGGCTGCAACTGGTTGAATACTGCCATTGTCACGTGACCAAAATTCATATACTTGGCCACTGACTCATATTTATGATGGCTGCAGTGTCCTGGGATCACGGGATACCCTCTTGCCACTTTCTGACACGTAAAGTCAATGGGGAAACAAAACAGCCATGTCACTAACTTCGCATCTGCAATGATTCACTTAACAACGGTGGCAAAAGACAATGTGGCAAAATTCACTTAATGACTGTCTGTGTGATGACCCGGAATGTAACACAAATATAGCAAAATCCAAAATGTAAATAAATATCCTTTAATGCCTCCAACTTGGCCCCACTGTACAGTTGGAAATAAAATGAACTCAAAAATAGTCTTCAAAAGAAAGCAATACAGTTCAAACTTAATGAGCAGATAGAAGTGAAATAAAAAACTAAAACAAACTACAATGACCAGGTTAAGTAATTACTAACCTCAAGGAGATAACTTCAGCCCAGAATAAAACACGCTTTGCTTCTGGTAATGCTGTGTTTTAACATCTCTCTTATATACTATTCTCCCCAGCTGCAACTAATGAGGGGGATCATGGCCACTTCCTCTCTCATAAGCCAAGTTGTTTCCTTCTCCGTTCATCTCTGTGTGTCCTAGGATGCAGAGGGGATGGGCCTGGTTCTTCCTCTGACTTCCCAGCTGACCTCTGCCCTTCTCCAGCCTCCTCCACAACCTCCGGAGCCCCACTTCCATTCCCTGTCGGCTGTTCCTCCTCTCCCTCAGAGTCCAACTCTAACAATGGCATGACAGTTTGGCTTAGCAACAGAAATTTTTGGTTCAATTGTGGTCATAAGTCAAGGATGGCTTGTGTTCCTGGTCTCCTCCCCCCATAAACTCTTTGGACCAATGTCTTCTATAGTTGAGGATACTGGGGAACTGAGGCCTTTCAGCTGAATCTGAAACAGAGTGAGAACAATGCTTCAGTCAGCTGTCTGAAGAAATCTTGAAGGGATAGGTAATTGTTTACTTAGTTATCTTTTCCAGGTGCTTGTGGAATTGTCTATTTGAGCTGCCAAAATATGGTGAATACTACATGGTTTGCTTTGGGGTGGATGAGCAGCATTTGCTGTTCTGGGCAATGTCTTGGTTTGATTGTGGTTGAAAACAGCACATAACACAAAGTTCAAAACTGACAAGAGCAATCTGTGAACATTCAGGTTGATACCTACACAAAATGGCCTGTACCACTCTGAGCCTCGTTCATAAAAACCGAAAAATTGCTGCTTTTCTTGAGTTTGCAGAGAAATTGTGTTTTTTGCAACTTGTATTTGAGACATGCCCTCACTATGCACCGGTGCCTTGGACATTTTGCTCAACAACAACAACACCGGCTGAGGAAGGATCAGATTCTGATCTGCTATTAGGATACTAGCAGTCCCAATACTTTCCATCCTACAATTCTTGAATCTTACAAGCCAGAAGTGACTAATGTATGGTGTGTGGACAAAGCAGAGTGAAAGGCCAGAGGTTAAACAAGGTAGAAGGTGCTGACTGAATTCCCTACATCCTTTATAACTTTACGTGTCAATCTCATGATTTGCAAAATGGGATCTATTGTTCGTTTTGTTATATACTTTATTATTATCCTGACATTGTCCTTGTGAAGTAGATTATGTGGGAAAGATGAGCTTCACACTTGACTGAAAACTGAACTCGAGTTCCTGCATCTCTAACCCAAGGAAGGACAATCCGAAGCCCCATCGCCTCCCTCCCCCCACAGCCCAGTGTTTGGGACATTCATTCCAATCACCCAAGCTAGCATGACCTATGGCAGTGAGAATGAAAACTAAATTTTAAAATAAATGGAAGGTCCGTCTCTGTTCTAGCCACATCACTAACACTAGAGAAACACAGCAGAAAACAAATCGGGGGCAGGGGTGGCAGAAATTCAAACTCTGAATAACAAAATGCACACATTTTTTTCCAAAGTTCATTTCTTTCCCCCAAAAGTGGACATGAAACAATTCCTGTATCAGATGTCTCCTTCCTGTCTTCCTGGTGCATTGTCTCCATTTAGAATAGAATAGAATAGAATAGAATAGAATAGAATAGAATAGAATAGAATTTTTTACTGGCCAAGTGTGATTGGACACACAAGGAATTTGTCTTTGGTGCAAATGCTCTCAGTGGACATAAAAATACATTCATCAAGAATCATAAGATGCAACACTTAGTGATAGTCATAGGATACTATATAAGCAATCAGATCATACTAGGGAACCAAATAAAACAATATAAACTGCAAAGATACAAGCAACAAGGTTACAGTCATAAGTAGAAAAGGAGATAGGTAATAGGAAGGATGAGAAGAATAATAGTAATACAGTCTTGATAAATAGTTTGACATTGTTGTGGGAGTTAGTTGTTTAGCAGAGTGATAATAGAATGGAATGGAATAGGAATAGAATAGAATTCTTTATTGGCCAAGTGTGGCTGGACACACAAGGAATTTGTCTTGGTGCAAATGTTCTCAGTGTATATAAAAGAAAAAAACTACATTTGCCAAGAGCCAAGAATCATAAGGTACAACACTTAATGATAGTCATAGAGTACAATAAACAATCCAATCATACTAGGAAATAGTCAATATAAATCATAAGGATACAAGCATTGTCTCAGGTGAGACCAATAAGATCCATGGTCCCTTAAATAGTATGATTCCAAGATGTTTAGGACTGTAAAAGTCAACATTAAAACCTTACATTTTGTCCGGGAAAACTGCTGGCAATCAATCCCGACCTTTTTCCCATAGGCACAATTCGTTTTTGGTAAGAGTTTTTGAATGCTGGGCTGTTGGTTTGACATTCAGACACATTTCAGTTTGAACGCTGCTTTCTACTTCAATGTTGGCACCACTTAAAACGATTGTCGTAGTTTATTCGGGATGGTAATCATGGTAAAGTTGCCAGGTTTGGGTAGCTGAGGAACCGCTGCCACTAATGCATGGAGTGGAACTACATGAATACATTTTGTTGACACTGCTGCCATCTGGGATTACTAAAACACTGCAAAACTGCAGACTTCCTCGCAGCTCCCTCCTTATCCTTAAATGTGAATTTCAGCTTATTCAGCCTCATTTGGCTTCCTTGGAGTGCCAAAGGAACAATAAAATGGTGTGTATTCATGGCCTCTTTCTCCAAAGTTTTACAGAACACTGCAGTGTGTTATGTAAATAACTGAATAGTGTATGAGATGAACATTATATTTATCAGCTCTGGGCTTCCTCCATAGAATCCAAGGCAGGGGTCTCCAACTTTGGCAACTTTAAGAATTGTGGACTTCAACTCCCAGAGTTCCTCAGCCAGAGGAATTCTGGGAGTTGAAGTCCACAAGTGTTAAAGTTGTCATGGTTGGAGACCCTGATCTAAGGGATATTTGAACAGGAAGGTTCCCAGGTAAGCTTCCATTCAGACCAGATGGAGGGAGACTTCTTAACCAAGCAAAGTAAGGGTGGCTTCATATTTGCCTTTAGATCATGGAACCGGATATAGAAGTTCACTAAGAATCCATTCGCCTATTTTTTCACTCTGATGACATAATCCACGAATCATCAAAATTATACTAATAATGAAGTTATCATAAATTTTATTTCCCCTTTTTTAAATGTTGCTCAATGGTCTTCCCAACCACTTGTCTCCAGAATATTCTTTCTTCTTCTTCCTCTTCTTCCATATCCATCATCGGATGTTGGTGATCATGTTGACATTCCTGTTTTTATCCACAACTGCATGAAAAAGGGCTGCTGAGTTTTGTCCAAAATGGCCCCTTAGATTTTGAAGCCACAATGTTCTTCTTCTGCCTGGACCTCATTTGCCTTCAATCTTTCCCTGGAGGATTAAGTGACAGAGGCTGTATTTTTCCAGATGCCCGAATTTACCAATAGAATATACCAATACAGTCAATTAAGCTGAAAGAGAGTGATTGGCCGAGGAAAGATTTGCCTGGATGTGAGTTAAAATTAATATCCTCCTCAATTCTGGTCTGATTAGGACTCTTGTCATTGAACCACCAGTATCCCTGTTTGACGTGTTCCATAAGGAATAGCCTTTAGTTTTCTTATCAAAATGGACCTATAGAACGTTACTACTAAATCCCATGAATTTATTACCATGATCTGCACTTTGATGATCACAATCTCTGTTCCTTCCTTCTTTCATGCATCATTAAGCTTTGTTTTATCCTGGGCTGATCCCAATACATATTCCATACTGCTGTTCTTCTCAGCTCTATTTCCGCCTACACTTGGGAGTTACACCCCAACAGCTCCCTGCTGCGCCCAACCCAAGCTTAGTTTTCTCTATGTAGACACCAACTTTAGTGTCTTCTGCCACATTCCTATTTGCCAAAAACCTTCAGAAACTTTCTGAGTCTCCCCAGAAGTTCTGTTCTGACCTCAGCTTCCCAACAGCACGACGCCTCATCCCAATAAACCCCTTTTATTTAGTTTACAGTGAATTCCTCTCCAGCAAAGTTCCAACCAACAGTCTTTCAAGATATTTCCCAATTACAGACCTTTATCAGGCTTGGAGAGTTGCCAGGCTGATATCTTTCAGATGCCACACTGGAGCAGACGATACTTGGCAAGAATGTAGGAACAGATCTTCACCCAAATGAACTAATTGTCTCCTGCAAAACCCCACTCCCCTTTTGTGCCTCTTTTATTCCCTCTGGAAGGGGCCATTCACCGTCCACCTGTGGCTTTACTCCTGAGTCAACCCTTGTTCCTTAGCTGTTCCCTTCTTCTGGCAGCTCTGTGCATGAGCACACTGGGAACAGGCTCCAGCTGTTCTTCTGCCTCACTGATATCTGACTCCGAAGGCAGCTGATAACTGTCAGACGGCCCTGACCCCATCGCTGCCTCTGACACAAAGCACTTGTCAGAGCCTTCTCCAGACTCCAGGAATGACCCATGTTCCTCCCCAACCTCCTCACTGTCTGAATCTGCTGCCAACTCTGCTGTCCACTGGTGGGCCACAACAGGTTCATTCTCTCATCTACCTGCACACCATCTCTTTTGATCCATGAGGTAGCGGAGAGGAGATCTGCAACACAGATCAGAGTCTAAATGAAACTTGCCATGATCTAGAATTCATCCCCAATGTTTAACAAAACTATTCCATTCACTTTTGAGATTTCCCCCCTCACTCACACAAATGTTATGTGTGAACGTCATCCAAGCCATAGAAAATATGGCTGGAAATACCTCTTTGCCATTTTGTGCTTTAGTTGTTTCCCCAGCCTGCAAACTCTAAAGCAACAACCTTTGTGCTCCTTCCAAGTTTTCCTTTTTTTTGGTAACAAAAGATGACATGCAGAAATATTGCCTGCACAATAGCAATAGACTTATATGCTGCTTCACAGTGCTTTACAGCCCTCTCTAAACAGTTTACAGAGTCAGCCTCTTGCCTCCAACAATCTGGGTGCTCATTTTACCAACTTCAGAAGGATGAGTCAAACCTGAACTGGTGAGAAATGAACTTCTGGAGTGAGCAGTGAATTAGCCTGCAATATTACATTCTCACCACTGCATTACCACGGCTCATGGCTGTATCTTATGAAGTCAAAAATAAATAATCACAAAGCCTCATTCCCTATCTTTCCATCTCCCTGCCCCCATGAAATTGACCCATATAGGGCCCCAAATGGGCCCAGGAGCCTTCAAGGGCTTGCTTGGTTGCAATCAAAAAGACAAATCTCTGTTTAAATGGAGACCTGAACTTGTGTGGCCATCTCCCCAAGGTGCAACCAGCTAGTTTATCTCCTGCTTCAGGGCCTGACTTCAGTGACCTATCCTTCTCCTCTCAGCTAACATGCTGCCAAGTATCTTCAACCTGTTGTTCCAAGGCAGCTTTCACATCAAAGAACAAAAAACACTCAAAGTGCTACAAAGGCGATGCTTTGTAGTGATACTCCCACACTGTTCACCAATGCATTCTGCCCAGGAAAACACCTGCTTCTGTTTTCTGAAAATTAGAGGCTCTGTTGAATGCAATCAAGGGAGGACCCTGCAAAATCTTAACAGAAACTGTAATAATGCCCAACCACATTGCGAAGATGACTTGAGGTTGCCACAGATGTAACAATTAATCGAGACAGTTGAAAACATGGAATATCACGCTCAAAAGGAGGGTACTCTGGTTATCAAGGAGCCAGGGCAATCTGCAGAGACCAAAAGAAGCTTGCCAGAGGCACCTAAGGATATTTTGATAAGAGATAGGGAGATTTTAAATAGGAAGCACCCCATATGAAGGCAAAAAAAAAAAATGGGCTGCCTGAAAGCTTCATTGCAACATTTTCCTTCCAGCAATGATCTCCTTTCCCTTGAAAAAAAATTCTCTTCTATAAGATAATTGTATTTATTTGGGTGGAGTACTGCAGCAGTATTGCACTAAAGAAAAAAAAAATTAAAATATATTATGTTCATTCGTTATTATTCATGCTGAAGATATGGGTGAGGTTCATTATCAGCACTTTGAAACTCCATAATTTGAGGGCAACCCACAATGTGAAAGGGATTCGTAGTGAGGCAGTTGATACAGGGCTTTTTGCTCCTGGGTTCTTTTTCTTTTACTCTGAATTGATAAATGATTGTCTTTTTAAAAGTAGGTTAGGTATTAATGCTTGCACTTACAGGAGTACAGATTTGTAGGTGGACAAAACATCACTGCTGGATTAAATATGGAGAAGAAGTCCTTTTTCATCTAACTTTTCTAAACTTAAAATTATCCTGCCTTGATTCTCTTCAGTAAAAACATGGTACAGATGGGAACTTGGACAAACTTTAAAGAACTGTTGACTTAGCTATATTAATGCTAGTATTCCAGTATTCCAAGAATCCTTGAAATGGTTCTTCACCTGACCTACCTTGAAGGGCTCACAGCTCTTGAAGTACAGGTGGAACTGGCTTTTTCCCTCACTTAATTCCTTGACTCTCTTCAGAGGGATTGGTGGAAAAAGGAGTATTTTTCTGGGTTTGCTTTGGAAACCATAAACTACATAAGGCAAAGATAGGAGCAACTGAAGCACCTGGGAATCAAGCTGTTATACACATTCTGCACTGCAGAGAAAGAAGTTGTCAGGAAATACAGCCTTTTTTTTTTTTTTTGTTATTTTTATTGCAGGGGGAAAAGAAGAGCTTGCAAAATTCTCTACCTCGGGTGCCAAAATAATGTGGCCAGTCTCATAGGTATTATATCCCAGATACCAATCGCTGCTCAATTCTGGGCAGCCCAATAACTTGGCTAGGCCTGAAAGGAAGTGAAATCATAAGTGACATGAATGAATGGGAGCTACTTATGTCCCTTCACTGCTTATTATTGTTGTTGACAAGTAAACATTTGCTTTGCTCCATGAGGTGCACAATTGAGTGGCTAATCCAAGGTTGCTTTTCTGGTCAGTCCTTTCTGATAGGATCATCTAAATTCAGAAACAGACCTACCTCATGATCAGCTTCAGCTACCATGATAACCCTCTCACCAAAAGAAAAGGGAAAAAAAATCTTATGTTCAAATATAACCACTAGTAACCTGAAATCCACCTCTGTTAGATTCCAGAGTGACCCTTTTCAGCTCATCAATATGCAAAAGCTAATCCCCCTCCCCAAGCTGTAACAGAGAAGTGAGAAATAATATAATGCCATATTGATTATTTTATGATATTACATACAGTTACAGCTCTCAATTTTTACTCGAATGCTATTTTGTACACTTTTAAGACTTTTAATGTCAACCAAATAATTTCCCTTTAATGGACTGGACCTGCCTTCAATTTAAATGCAAAACATTCTTTTTTTTTTCTTAAAAGTATGACCTCAGTCTATTTGAAAACATAAAACACCATTATGCATAAAACCATAAAAAATGAATGATGAATTTAATCTTCTGCAAATTCGTGGGGAGGGCAAGGGAAGCAAAGAAAACCACAGTAGTTAAAAATCATCATTTAACCAGCTGAAAAGAAACAACAATTGAAGAAAGAATGCAAATTTTTCTAAAACGTTTTAAGCAAGGAACAAAGGAAGGAGAAATTGGCTTTTGATGCAACATCAAAAGTAGAAGAGATTTCTCTCTCTCTCTTTTTTTTTTTTAACCATGATTTAAAAGCTAGTTAGGCAAAACTCATGGATATGTCCTACTATGATCAGATGGCAAATAAAAATAAATAAATAAATAGTCCCTGTGTGAAAGTTTTTGCCTTACTTCCTTCAGCCCGGCTCAGTTTTCCTCTCATTGTCTCTTAATTTGGTGATTAAGATTGGCATTGGTCAAGCAGCCTATTGGCAGATGTCCGAGGCATGCCAATTCCTTAAGCCATCATTTGAAGTTTAAAGCCAAAATATCCAAAGAGCTAATAAGTCAGGTTAATATACCCTTTGAAATACATCTGAATACAGCTCCTGACCAAATGCTGCCATATTAGCAGAATAAAAAATGGCAAGAGTACAAAACAATCCTTACACACTAGCAAATCTCAGCATTGTTTAGGGCAGTAAAAATCCATTATTTTGGATCCTTCACAAGGGGGTGACCAAGGGGACGGGTCTTTGGTGTGGACCCTCTGATGGTGACTAACCCAACACTGCAGGTAAGCTCAGTCAATAGAGAAGCACCAAGATACAGTATCAGCTAAGATGGTTCTTCAAGAAATGGATCTTCTGCCTTCCTGGTCCTGGATTGTACACACTCTAAATAAAGTTTTATTTGTCATCCTCTAATCCTCCCAAAGTTTCATTTGTGTTCCTCCAGATGCTTTCTACTAGGCCTTGTAGTAAGAAGATGATAGAACCAAACATTTGTTTTATTCTGTTTGTCGTTTCAAAAGAGATGAGCCAAAGAGGATTGGAAGCAAAATAAGGTTGAAAACAAGAGTCTCTTTTGATAAGAAGACATACTTGAGGGTCAGAAAGAAACTGTGGCAGAATTTCATAATTATTAATGACTGGTAAATTAATTGATAGGTAATTTTGAAATATTCAAATGCACACTTTGCAAATGAAAGATTTAAAACTGCTTCAGTCTTACATACTCATTAGTAAAATGTTCTCTCGCCTCTCTGTCCTCCCTTATATATTTCAAAAGGCATTAACCAACCCAAGAGCCTTCCTAAAGACAAATGTCAGAATGCTCCATTTACAAAAGGTTGCAAGAGGCAGCGGGGAAGGAGATGAGGCAAGGCCACTGCCGTGGATGTATTTAGTGAGTTGAAATGCATGAACTGGACTGAAGAAGTATTGATCAGAGAGGTCAAAGAGGGGACACCCTATGCAGGAATGGAGCCTAATGAGTGCCAGAGTGAATCTCTGACAATTACACAAGGTTGAACTTTTAGGATCATATGCTGAAGCTGTGTACCGGTCAAGGATAAAAAGAAAATTAATTTCAGAAAGAGGACAGCGTTCACTGGCAAAAGGAGATCCTATCCCATGACTCTGTAATTTGACAGAAGGGAAAACACACACAAAGGAAGGCCGTTTCAGCAAAACTCCACGTTTACACATCCTGTGCTCCTTTTAGAAACAGAAAGCTGGCCCAGGCATAGATTTGTATTGTTACATAAGCACAGTGAAACTTTTGCACTAGGAGGGATGGGAGGATAGATCTTAGTTGCTGTGGCTTGTAGCTGCACCATAGTTTTGAATAAATAAGCCTTCTTTATACATGGAGCAAGACATGGTAGAAATAAGCCAGCGTAGCTCAGTAGAAAAGATGGACCACATGCCATTCCGGAATGCCTTTATGCAATTCTGAATACTACACTGTGTTAATTTTTTGGGGGGGGTATATTGTAAGCCTGTTCATGAAATGGTGCTAACAGAGCATTAGGTCCAGACCCGAAATATCTATGGAAGTCTGGCTCTTACACAAATGATACCGTAGTACCGAAATTCATGGTTTTTATACTCCAAGATCATATAATGAATCCAATTTTTGGAGAAAGTATTGAAATGAAATGAAAGTGAGCACTGAAAAATACAATGATATGGACATGCTATGCCTGTGTGGCCCTTCTGTTCGTTCTAACTGGCTTCAAAAATGGCAGTTACTTTTTCAACCTTATGGATCCATTCCTACATAAGACTCTTACGGAATCTAATTCACTGTATTATGTCGAGGAACAAAGAATTGTCTTTCTTCATCCATCTCATGATCCTAATAACCTGATAGGTATAATATCGTTCAATATTTTACTGTCTCTCTACCTACCCCGATATGGTGAATCTGAGAAAGATAATAATGATCCTAAATAATCAGCACTTTGAGGCAAAGAAGAAATTTGCTTGTTTCCCACATAAATAAAGGTTAATACCCAACGATTTCTGTAACAGAGCAGAATCATGCATATATAGTTGAATTTTTTACAACAGTCTTCCAGTACTTCTGAGGTTTGTCCTTCTCTGTATAATGCACCCTGGACATATATCCATTTGCAGTACTGATTTGCAGCTATCAACTCTCTTCCAAGTATTATCTCGCAAGCCTTCCATCAAAGACGTAAGTGCCAAGGTTTTCGCTACTTCCTAATGGCCCATAGGCTGGCTGTATATATTTTTCTTCTTAAAAACCAATTAAAAAAGAAAACATTAAGTAGTTCAGGACAACTTAGACTGGCCATTGATTTCAGCTGCTTTCCTCATCTATTAATGGGCCCACTACTCCCTCGTAAATCTTTCTTGCTGTGATATATTTGAAAAAGCCCTTCCTTGCATGCTTCCGCCTCTGCCTTCACCTGTGTGTCTATCTGCCCTTGATACCCAAAATGGTTTTCTGTGCTGTTGTAAAGGGATCCTCTCCTGTGCAGATTTGACTGGCAGTTTTTGTCATTTCCAGCATCTATAAAAATTAAGATTCCCCAAAAATCCTCCCTGACCAAACTTGGCGCTCTACGTATTCTCCAGGAGGATCATCTCCTTATAATCCTTAATTACAGGTGAGGTGTCTGATTAAGCACAGCAGCTGTTTTTCACCTCAAACATACCTCATACCTTGCCCACACAAATAACAAAAGGAAGATTCATAAGGCTGGGACACGTCTGCGGCATACGCACGCCAAATACCAGGCGGAAAGAAATTACTCACCTATAGAATGTTTTGGAACCCAAAGCAATTTTGAGAGGTGAAAAGCTTAAGATTTCCCCCCCCCCCTGCAAAAAAATAAAAAAGTGATTGAACTGCCCCTCCATAATTCTTGAGCTGTGTGAATTCACATCTATTTTTAAAAGGGTTCATACAGTTTTGTCCGACTGCCTAAGCAGGACATGCAGTTTTAGTAACATTCACAAGCAGTGTCTACAAAGGATACCAGGGAAACAAACAAAGAAGGAAGAAGGAAGAAAATGGTGAAGCTGCCTTGCAAATAGTTTTTGAGTATATTCAGGACAAAAATTAAATTCTCCTTACACATAATGTGCCCAGTTGCATGTTAAAAATAAACTCTGCATTTCAGTGCAATTTAGAATATACTGCTCCTTCTCCTGCCTGCATAAGAGGGAAATCGATAGCCTTCTCTTTGACTGAGGCTCGGATGAGCATTTGAGAGGCTGCCTAGCCCATCCAAAAGAGTTATTTGGCTGTTTTACTACTTTCAAACACCTCAGCTTCCTCCTCCAATTTTGTTTCTCAGGGCTGTGTGTCATACTGAAAGATCAGGAAAATATAGCAAGTATCTTGAAACTTATTGATAGTCTTCAAGGCCAGTCTTGAATAACAGCAGTAGCCTATCTTGCAGAGTTATTTGAGGGAACAATGGATATAGAAGAATTTTTTTAAAAAAAAATAGCACCATGAACAAGGACCCAGACATATTTATCCTAAATAGTTTGAATACGATTCATGAGAACCAGTTTTGCGACCAGATCCTTTGTTCCACACCTAGCAAGAATTGCTATGCAACTTCTCACTTCTAAGTGACTACAGCAAAACAATATTTTCTTTTTGCTCCAATTTTAATTACCTTCACCTACTAGATAGGTAATGTGCAGCACATTCATTCAGTAGAAACTTCACTGCTAATGAAAGGGTATTTCCATTTCTTTCTCACTGAAAATGGGAAACAGCTTTGTAACAAGTAATAGTAGTTCTAACAGCAGAAAAATGCATATTAAAATTACATGCAGCACTGAATTAGAGGTTAAGCTTTAGGGGGGGAATGCATTATGCACTTGCTCAGAAATCATGGGAATTGGGGAAATTAACCTGTATTGTGGAAAATGATAGCATCATGAATCCTGAAAGTTCTGGGAGCTTGATATTTGTATCGTATCTTTCTTGTACATATGGAGATAATCCTATAGTAAAAGTTCTGTCTGTCTGTCTGTCTGGCTGGCTGCCTATCATCTGTCTGTCTGTCTGTCTGTCTGTCTGTCTGTCTGTCTGTCTGTCTGTCTGTCTGTCTGTCT